>JABSTT010002423.1:0-43136 GCA_013339685.2 Hyalomma asiaticum
TACCCAGCATATTATTATTTGCTGGTCAGACGCATAGGTTTCACATAGGAGAGAATAAAGATCAATAATTAGAGCATTCTTTTGCTTTCGCAGGCAAATTAAGGATTTCACAACACTCAAAGTGTCGGTGAATATTATTGCCTTTTGTAATTTCGTTTTCTTAATTTGTCTAACAGCCAACAGTAATGCATAGGCCTCCGCCGTGAAGATACTTGTTTGTGGTGGAAGGACGTTGGATTCACCAACATCTGCGTACGACACGCCAGCATGTGAGTTTGATGCATCCGTGTAAAATTCTGGGCATGAGTATTTGGCTTGGAGCTCAAGGAAATGTATTTGGATGTGCAACTCGGGAGCATGTTTCGTGACCTCAACAAATGACGTGTCACATTCGACAAGTTTGCACTGCCACGGTGGTGGCAGAAAGGCCGGGGCCATTAGGTGACATGTGGTGAGAGGAATGTCCATTTCGTCGCTGATTTTTCTCGCGCGCAATGAGAAAGGCTCCCGCACTGATGACCGGTTGTGGAAGAGCGTGGATTGCGTTGTATCGGTTATGACAGAATATAATGGATGTTCACAATTAGAATACACTTTCAAAAAATAAGTGAAACTGCAGTATGTCCTCTGGAGGTGCAAAGACCACACATGGGACTCTAGGTACAGACTTGGTATTGGGCTGGTCCTGAACGCACCAGTTGCCAGCCGGATGCCTAGATGGTGGATCGGATCCAGCATCTTTAGAGCACTAGGGGCGGCAGACTGGTAAACTATGGAGCCGTAGTCTAAACGTGATCGTATCAAGCTCCTGTACAGGTTGAGTAAGCACTTCCTCTCACTGCCCCAATTTGTGTGTGAAAGTATTTTAAGTATGTTTATTGCTTCGGGGCACTTCTCCTTGAGGTGTTTTATATGTAGTATGAAGGTGAGTCTTGAATGGAGTATAATGCCTAGAAATTTGTGTTCTTTGTTCACAGGTAAGCGCTGTCCATGTAGTTGAATATCAGGCTCTGTGACCACCCCTCTGCAACGTGTGAAAAGGACACAGGAACGTTTGTTCGGATTAAGTTTAAAACCATTTTCGTTAGCCCATTTACACGCTTTGTTCAATCCAAGTTGAACTTGTCGCTCGCAACCGGCAAGGTTACACGACTTGAAACCTATGTGCACATCGTCAACGTAGACAGAGTAGTTGGTAGCTGCGGGTAAAGACATGCGCAGCGATTTCATCTTCACGATGAAGAGTGTGCAGCTAAGTACACCACCTTGAGGTACTCCAGTTTCTTGAGTAAACTGGCGTGATAGAGCGTTGCCAACTACAACACGGAAGTTATGTTTTTTTAAATAGGTTCCAATAACACGTAAGATATTTCCTCGGATGCCCATTTCTGACCGTTCTCGCAGGATCTCGTAGCGCCATGCCATATCACACGCCTTTTCCATATCGATAAATACTGCTAAGAAGAACTGTTTGTGGACGAACGCATCACGAATATATGCTTCTATACGTACGAGATGGTCGGTTGTCGAAAGAACTTCTCTGAAGCTACACTTCAATGGGTCAAGCAGCTCGTTGGACTCAAGGAAGTGTAAGAGACGGCCATTAATCACTTTTTCAAAAAGTTTGCACAGACAACTTGTGAGCGCCATTGGGCGGTAGCTTGCTACCAAGGATGGATCTTTAGCCTGCTTCAAGACTGGGATTACGATCGCCTCCTTCCAGGTAGCTGGGAAGTATCCGGCAGCCCAAATGGCGTTGAAGAGCGCGAGCATTGTCACCAGAGTTTCAGCATGCAGGTGCTTGAGCATATCGTACATGACTCTGTCCGCTCCTGGTGCAGAGCTGGTACATGTGTTCAAGGCGGCTTTCAGCTCGGCAATGTTGAAAGGACAGTTATATATCTGATTGTTCCTACATTTGGTATCCAGCACCTTTTGTTCTATTTTTGCTGTGTGTCTGCGGACTGCCTCTGAATAATGTATGGAACTGGATACGTTTTCAAAGTGTTCCCCAAGAGCATCTGCTTGATCTTCCAAGCTGGCTCCTTGGTCGTTTACCAGAGGTAACGTGTAAGTTTGCTGCCCGCTTAGCCTCCTGAGACGATTCCACACTTCAGCTTCCTGTGTATAGGAACTGATGCGTGAAATTAATCTCTGCCAGCTTTCTCTCCTAGCCTGTCGCCTTGTCCTCCTACCTTGAGATTTGGCATTCTTGAAATCAATTAGGATTTCTGCAGTTGGGTACCGTCGTAGGCGGCCCCATGCTTTGTTTTGTCGTTTTCGCGTCTGTCGGCAGTCGTCATTCTACCATGGTACCCGTCTTTTACATACATATATTGCCGCCTGTTCGGGGAATCTATTTCTCGGCCTCGTCAATAATCAAAGCCGTAAAATATGACACGGCATCGTCTATGCTAAAATCATGTATAAAATCACTGGGTAGATAAGAAGATTCATTAAAAGCCTTCCAATCCGCCTATGCTATTTTCCAACAGGAGATTTTGGGAGGACAGACATGTTGTAGATTGAGGTTTAATGTTATAGGCAAGTGGTCACTTCCGAACGGGTTCTTGAGGACATCCCATTCTAGGTAAGTGTAAAGAGAAGCAGAACCAATTGCTAAATCTATAGATGAGTATGAGTTGCGGTACATATTGTAATATGTCGGCTCCATCCTATTGAAGAGGCAAGCATCATATTTCACAAGAAAGCTTTCTGTGAGACGACCTCTCGCGTCACACCGGGTGTCTTCCCAAAGGTTGCTATGCGCATTGAAGTCCCCAACAAGTATATAGGGTTGAGGGAGCTGATCGACGAGACTATAAAAAGTGTGCTTGTTTAGGTTATGATTTGGTGATATGTATAATGAGCAAATCATAATTAGCTTGTTGAATAAAATAGCCTGTGCGGATACTCTTTAGGTCATTGTTTCGGTCATTTCACTTTTTCTTTAGTCTAGTGAACTGTTTATTTTTGATAGCTCAAAGGCCCCTGAGGGAGCTTTACATGAAGGGTGGGTGTGTGCATTTCATTTAGCATAGTTTAGTTCTTTGACAATTTGTTTAAAATGAAGAGGGTTCTCGCAGTCAAGAGCTCACTGAAAGTTCGTCTGGACAGGCATTGCATCAGGCGATATACGGTCACTGACCAAGTATGATGTCATCTCAAGAGGGTTCTCATGAAGCATAGTTGAATTGGGATGATCCTTCCAGTCTCTTGAGGTTCGCACAAAGAATGAAGACGAGTCATGGTTTGTCCTGGAGGAGGATGCACGGTGTTGTCCGGGTTCGTGCAGTTTGAATGGCGAAGGACTGGCAAAATGTTGGGACTCCGAAGACGTCCACGGGAGAACGGGGAAGACGAAACGCTTTTCAGTGAAGTACAAGGTTAAGTAGGTTAGCTTGGAATGTTTGCTGGTACGGAAGTGTATGAACGATCAGAGGAAATAAACCCTGCTGTAACAATCTTTAAGTCCTTATAACGTAAATATGGTTAGTTTTGTGGGGATCCCAAACTACACATGCGTTCTTTCTAAGATCGTTAGCCAGGACTGTTGTGCTCCTTGGTCACTCAATGATTTGAACATTATACTAGTAATTACAAAAAGCCAGGAGATGGTGCAGCTGTATAGTTTTCAAAGCCTGCTGTCCTGAGAGACTGTGTGAAATAAAGCAAAACGAAAGCCAACTAACAAGTTTAGAGAAGCCACATTGATAAAGCTTTGAATAGATGTGGCTGAATAAGGGCTGTAGACAAGCGTGTGTGCACTCATGCTAGGTAATCAGAACAATCTTCCAGTAAGCTCTCTTTTCAAGGCTTTATTAAATGAAAGCATGTATACATGCATAAATAATAAAAGCAAGGCTGCCAGATTTTATGTAGTTTACATACACGATACACATTCTAGTCATGAACACATCCACAGCGTTTAACCATATTACTTTCTGAAGTTAGTAACATATGCCTCGAGATTTCCTTACACATGTTAGTGAACTGTTGCAGCTATCTGAACTGCCTTTGCACAATTAATCCGTGACATTACTCTGTAGATGCAGCTGCCACAGATATTAGCAGGTGCCAGCAGCCTCCTTATGGTGAATGTCCGCATTTGGGAAAAACTGCGACGCGATATGCCAATCGAACAGTCATGGTCAGACATAGCCATCACAGTTCTCTCTTGGGCGTTCCACGTTCAGCACACAGAAAAATGAATCTCTAAATTTAAGCACGCATATGCACACTTTTTACAGCAATGAATTAGGTTAGAAACACAGCGGCCCGGCTTGCCGCGACTGCACGTTTCGCTACTTTAAAGCGACGCACAGGTAATAAAAGACTATGTACTGTGCAGGACTATGAATCAAATTCGACCAAGTGGGCTTTATTAACATGGATATAAACGAATGTCTTCGGTCAATCACGCTTAATCTCCAACGGAATGCGCCTGCTGGACACCCCGCGACATGGTCAATCTGAACTACGGCGCAAAAACGGCCCTTGTTCTGATCTCATAAGAGCTTACGCTCTAATAACTTTATTTAGTCAGGAGGAACCCCTCCCCCCCCCCCCCCTATTCTTGATTTAGGGGTCAGCAGGGGTCGCGAGCGCACCAAGGTTGGGACGAGAAGACCGTGAGCTTCCGCCCTTTCGAGAACCTTCTGGACGGCCCGGAGATGTGTCTGGTGATCGCCGCTTCGCATCGCGTGTTCCCAGTCTTCTTCAGTGCTCAAGTCGGTCCCGGTTAATGACACTGGTCGATAATTTGCTGAAATAGGTCACTTGATTTAGGCGGGACCATGTAACGTGTTTACCAAACATCACGAAATATCACATGACATGTTCCCGTCTAAGACACGTAACACAACGTCACGTGACATGCTCCTCCAAAATCACGTAGTGCTATAACACGTGACATGTTCCGCTAAAATCACGCAATGAAATTTAAGAAGACCTAACGGGCATGTTCATGGCCAAATTACGCAACGCAATGTCCCGTGACATGTTTCCGCTAAAGCCACGTAACACAATGTCCCTTGACACGTTCCCTTCAAAATCACAAAACAACATGTCATGTGACATATTCCCCTCATGATCTCATAACGCAGTGATGTGACAAGTTTCCCCCAAAATTACGTAAAGGGCAAGGCATATGTTTCCGTCAAAAACCATGTAACGCAGTATCACGTGACATGTTCCCGCCAAAATCACGTAAAGCAATATCAGGCAGTATTTCACGATTCCGGACAAATTATGGCTACTTTAACTGGTACCGCTGCTAAAGAAGAGCCAGGCCTGCACCGAACCGCAGGACAGTGGTAGCGTAAGCTGGAGGACCGATATTCTTAGATGCCACTTTAAACGCTTGGCGAAACTACTGCAAATAGAGGTGGTAGGTATCCCCTGCGCCATAACTCTCATCATTTCGCCAAGTAGGGAAGTACCCACTACGCCATAATCACTGCGGCATAGTAACGTGGAAATCTGTATAACTGCACGTCTTAGAGAATGTCTTGGCGTCGTTTTCGCGAGAACGAACCGAACTCTCGGTCCGGCGTCGACGGCGAGCTGCGGTTTGCTCTTCTCTCTGCTCATCTGTCTCTTGTGCCCGACGTTGCCTTGGTGCAACCGCGCGCGTCGCTATGCGATTCGCTTCTTCAGCAGCGGTCCGCACCTTACGAGGAGGAGCCATCAGGTATATCGAAGAGCCAAGTCAAGTTGCTGTCGGGGCTGCGCACGTCGCCTGCCGCATGTCACATGGCACGATACGACACGACAAATGGCAGCGGTTCGTAATAATGATGACGGTAAATTTGAAGAAGATTGTTTCATAATGATGATGTAGATGATGCCTCTGTAACGAGTACAGAGGTACGAAGCATGCACCCCTGTGCCCTTTGAAATTATTCCTCGAACTCGTTATGCAATCCATTTTCCGCGACGTATAGTGGCGTTTTATTAGATGCGAAGCAGCTCTTTGACTAGCCTGGGTAACGCCCTTTGTGCGTCCGTACGGCGAGGGCGAGGGCAACGCGCTGCCCTCGCCGCAGGTGTTGGAGCGGTGCCAAGCAGGTCACGCCGCAGCTTCGCGTTGACGTCACGCTCCCCTCGCAGTGCGCGCTAACGTCTCTCTCCCTCGCCGGCCGCGCGCTCGCCCCAGCTGCCGCCTCGTCCGTTCGCCCGCAACACCTGCCGCTACCGCTGCTCGCTCTGCTACCGCGACCGACAAAAAATTAACACCATCTTGCCAAAGGGAACCTTGATGGGATACGAAGCACCCGCGTTAGCGCCTTTCAACCCGTGACGCCACCGGAGCGCAACGCTGCTGTTTCGCATTCCATCAGTGTTCCCTTTGGGAAGATGGTGTTAATTTTTATTCTGCCACGTAACATTACATTTGTTCATGAGATTCCTCGGCAGACGTTCTACCTGTTTAGGTCTTTTAGCGATGATTTTTTTCAACCACCGGCGTAGCTCAGTGGTAGAATGCTCGACAACCACGCAGAGAGTGTGGTTTCGAATCCACGTAGAGCGCAAGTTGGTGTACACCTCGGTCCTGGTTATTTTTTCTAAAATTTGCAGCGATAGTGGTTATGGACACCGGCGGCTGCGGCGGACAACTACGGCGTAAAAACGACCCTTGTTGTGATCTCATAACAGCTTATGCTAAAAAATTGCACTCTTAGTCTTTGCACTATCACTGTCACGGTTACTGTTTTAGTGTTAGCTTAAGCGCCTTCGTTGCTAATACAACGGTAATGACAATACTGTGTTATTCAAGGCTACTAGTAAAGATTGAATGAAATGTACTGATATGTCTAGGCTACGGTGCGTTTCCTATAAATCATTATTAAAGTGAGTGGGCAGGATGCAGACCAGGATGCAGACGCGGCTAACATGGCTCGTCTTTTCTGCGCAGGTTTTCGCTGCATGCAGTCAACCAGTGAGCTACCAAGAAACCATAGTCGATACCACGGCGTCCTTCTGCAAGCTTCACTCCCGAGTGAACGTTACGACGCCAGACGACATCATTATTTTGTGGATTCGAAGTGATGCCGCAAATTTCGGACAGTTGCTTGTGTTGCAACGCAACCGCGGAGCAACATCGTCTTTACCCGAGCCGCGCCCCAGGCAGCACAGATGCTCGGGCCAATATTGTTTTTTTGTTGGCTTACAGAGGTCCAATGAAGGCCCTGTGATACCACTTATAAGCCAGCATTAGAAATGCCATCTATTAAGGCCTCCAACAATGGCCCATCGTAACCATTCAATTTGCAATATTGGTTCTTCCATCCTGTAAAGAATGCAAATGTGGGCCATAGTTGCCACTCAGCATACATTATTGGTGCGTCCAGTGCACAAGGATGGTAATGATGGGTCAGTTTCTACATAGTCCTATCAATATTGGTTATGCAATGGCGGCAGGCTGTATATATTGTCCAATCAATCTCACTCCATAGCCAATGCTGGACTTCCAATGTTCTGTGTCGGACAATATTGTCCGCACACAAGAGTTGTAGCATCAATGTTGGTAACATTTGCAAGTACACATGATATATCGGGAGGCAGGTACACATGGTGGCAAGTACGCACGATTGTTTTCTTGTTTTAACAATATGAAGGGACCACTAGCTCGACTCGGTGCCGCAAATGAGTTCAGAAAGGTCATTGTGTATGTATTCAGTGCAGCAGGAAAAATTACCTCTATAATTTACGTAATTGTTTATTTGCGTAAGTTCTAGCTAAGTGTGTGAAGTAGACTAGAACTTGCACATTGGAAGTTGAGCAAACTACATCAACAACGCCATAATATGGTCCAAAATGCCCAGCAGCATGTTAGTGGCTTCCGAGCCCACGTGCACGGCATAGCAGGTCACTTTATCTGTTGTCATTGCAATATTTCCAAAACAATAGAAGTAGGCTCTGTATACTGTCCAGACATTGTCTGGTTTCTCCAATACAGGACAGCCAATGCTGCTTGCGAGACAATATTGTCCAGACGTAAATACTGTCGCGCCTATGTTGTTCAGATTGGGAAGTACATGACATATTACAAGCAATGATCTCTTTTTCACTTGAAACAACGTTAATATATATGTACGTACCGTGTGCACTCGCATAATTAGCTCCCACGCGTAATTTCTGCACTCCCAACTTTATGTACGGTTTACGCAAAAATATTACTTGCATGCTCTCCCCATGACACCCAGTGCCACGTGGCGCAGGCTAGTGTTGTCCTTTTTCGGTACTGAGTGTTCGGTAGCCCAGGCTTCGCCAGAGCCGGTCGCATTTTGATTGTTTAATAGCGACATATTGGCGATTCCTATAAAACAAATTCAACATAGTGTTTGCCGATTAACTGAGAACCGTTCCGCCACAATATTTTGCCACGTGAACACGAGTCGCTCTTGATACTAGAGTTTAGAGATGCCGCTGACAGCACCAGTGACGACGATTCCGAGTCGCACATCCGCTAATGCTTGAATGTAGCCCACGAATGCATTTGGTTGTTAAGGTACGCGTTGTGTTGAGTGAAAGCTGCATTCGTTTTTGTGATACATTTCATTTCGCGCATCTCAGATCAGCACGCGTAAAGATTCCTTACACGATATTTCGGAAGTATTTGTGAAATTCCCATGTAATTTACGCACCGTTCTAGAACTTCTAGATTCATGGAGAAAAAGAAAACACGAGTTACGTGGTATTCGCGAGTAAGCACGGTATAAGTTATGCATGAGCAAATACGGTATATGCAAAATGTTGGAATGTAAAGAAAAGCCTTTGTTATCTTTCTACCCCCAGCAGCGGGCACACGCCGAACATGGAAGCGTACCACGGCAGGGGGGGCGGAAGGGGGGAGCTGCGTGGGCGGCACTAATCCGTTTTGCTTCGCATACCTGTTTGACATGTTTTCTTGCAGGGAGCTGGGGGTGAGGTGGGCGAAGCGGCTTTCACTCTGCAGAGGTTTTTCGGACGCACAGGTTGTGTCGCACGGGCATCGTGTATCTGCTGAAACTGGCGAGTTTACGAAGTCAGAACACCGGAGTAGTCTACGGACACGGAACTTGCGGCTGCAAACTTCTCCACAGTGAAAAAGTGGCAGCCCTGCGCTTCTTTGGACCGGACATCTTAAGTGAACTGAACAGATGAGCCTCGACGTGTTGCGACAGTTCTAAAGGTTATCCTGAAAGCTTCGTACCGATTTTAGCCATTCGTTTCTTTTACTCATTGTGCGTTCCGTTGTGCCCATCCCCTCATTTTGGTGTGTGCCGGGTTTATTATAGCATGTATTACTGCGTATTTTCTATAGATTTCTCTATTTGTAAATACACACGTGGTGGGCTTTGTTGCATACATCGCGGCAGATGAAGTAATCGCTCCTAGCAAAGCTGTTTTGGTTCGTGTGACTTTCATGTTTGTTTGTTTTTGTCTTGCGTGAAACACATGTTTTCCTTTTGGTCTTTAACGGTCATTTCTTGTTCCTGGTTTTCGGTTCTGCAGAAGTCGTCGGTTTGTCCCCACATACCCTCCGTTCCGGATTCTGCATGCTGAAACATTGCACTGTATCCTAACATTCACTTATGTTGTTTTACTTGAGGAAGTGTTTATTTATACAATTCAGCTGTTTCATGCAATTGTTTAAAGCACCTTTCAAGCTTCAGCTGCTCCACCATTTAATAAGCAAGTAAACCATAACGTTCCACATAGTTTTAGGCGTATGTTTTCTTGTGGCTCTTCTTTTTGCTTATGGTGCTTATGCATTTAGTTTTCTCGAGGCTGATCATATGCAGGGGACTTCAAACTTAGAGTGAATATTGATTTGTTGATTTTATCAGAACTTTCTTTTGAATCCCTTCTAATGTCTCTTAAACTCGCGAATAAAATGTGTCAAAAAGAAGACATTCTGCTTATTTGTATGTGTGCATGTGTTCGATAGATACGTTTCGGGGCATTAACATACGAGTGCGTAGACCATTTATGTCTGTTTTATGCTATCGTCATAACCACGAATCGTGAACATAACCAAATTCATTGCCCAAGCTGGCAATACATACATGCATACTAAGGACAAAATAAAGCTATTGTTACTCCCATAATTTACTGGATATTCTTGTTTTTGGCCTAGAGCCAGAAGCCTCGGCAAAACAAATTTAAGTGCATGCATGATAGCCAATAAAAAAGGTGGGGAAAATATAGAATCAGCCAATAAAGGAGGCTGGCAAGAAACGCTGCCTCATCCAACGATGAATGCTGGCAAAAAATGATGGACAGCCATCAATAAAGGCTGGAAAGAACGGTTAGAGCTTCCATTGTTTATACAAGCTTACCAATATTGAAAATACAAACGATGGACAATGTTGGCCAAAGCCATTCTTTCCCAATTTTTCCAACGTTATACGACTGGTATCCAACATTGGACTAATCTAGTCAAAAGTGTAGCATGGGACCCGAAATCCAATGTAGTTCCAATATTGTATCCAATGTTTTCCAACTTTGCGCGAAGGTCGGTCCAATGTTGTTGTGCTGCCTGGGGCGGCACCGCCCCCAAGCGTTTTTCGTCAGTGGGCAGGGGATCAACCGAGTGACGCAGATGCGGCTAACATGGCTCGTCTTTTTTGCGCTGGTTAGTAAGAAAACTACTAGTCAAGACCTTAAGAGCGATTCCGTGTTTTTAGTTGCGGTCCCCTGCGCAAGGGTGCTATGTGAATGTGTCGCGGGTTGTTTGGACCCGTTGTTCTTTATAGTTTTTTTATGTGGGGATATCAAAACGAACCCCGGCCCTACAATTTCTGAGCAAGTGGCCGCTATTCTAGTTAATCAAAAGGAGACCACAAATGAGCTCAAATCAATACGGAAAAGCTTAGAATATTGCTTTACTGAAACTAATAAAAGTTGGGACTCAATTGAACAGAAGCTGTTATCGTGCTAGGAGACTGTACGAAGGGTAGAAGAGGTTGAGCTTCTTTTCTAAAGGTTGCGTGAAAGCACTGAATTTCTCCTAAAAATCATGGATTACCTTGAAAATAGAAACCGACGCAATAATTTGATTATTTATGGAATCAGTGAGTGTCGAACTGAGACTTTCGATTCACTGAAGGGAGCTCTCTTGAAAGGCATACTTGGAAGGCATACTTGGAAAAAGACTAGGGATACAGGTTTGGCAGCCTTGAACGCATTCATCGCCTGGGCAGAAAGAGGGCGAATAGTCCTCGCCCAGTGATAGTGCGCTTTCTTTTATTTCAATGAAAAAACGCAGCTACTAAAAATGCAAGGAAACTAAAACACACCACGTGCTCGTTGTCGGGGGACTATTCCCCCAGAATTCAGAAAATGAGAAAGCAGCTTTGGTCCACTGTTAAAGACAGCCGCACGTAGGTTCGGGCTTATCCGCAAAACATGTATCAATATGCTCAGGTTGATAAGTACTATTCAGGGACCCTTGAGGTAACTTGAGGGGTATCACTAGGGTAAGTTCCGGGCCAGTTTTTAGTCCTTATCTATATAAACAACATTGTAAACATGATACGCAGCGGTGTTAAGATAAAGCTTTTAGAAGACGACTGCGTCCTTTACACCACGGTTAAATCTACAGCTGACCAGATCTCACTCCAGAAAGCTGCCACGCAAGTTTCAGGTTGGTACAAGAAATGTAAAATGTTCTGAAATACTGACAAATGCTTTTTCCTCAATATATGTCGGAACAAAACCATTTCACAGCATGCTTATTCTGTAGATGGCATTATACTAAAGGACACAGCGGCTGTTAAATATCTCGGCGTGACTATCACACAAAATATGAGTCGGGATCTTCACATCAGTAGAATCTGCACCAAAGCTTTTAAATCTACCTGGGTTATTCGACGCAAGCTTCCAAAAGCCCCAATGAGCGTTAGACTAGCAGCATACAAAGCGCTCGTTCGGTCATCCCTGGAGTATGCCTCATGTTTATAGGACGCTTACAGACAAAAAAAAATGTTTTTCAGCTCGAGAGAGTACAAGGATCCGCGGTGAGATTGATCTGCAAAAAATACAAACGCACTGATAGTGTGACAGAAATGATGAATTATATTGGCCTAGATACTGTTCAAGCGAGACGCGCCGAAACTAGATTAAAATATTTGTGCTTAATATAGAACAATCTAAAATATTAACAATCATAATTACAATACACACCGCACACTGCGCACAGGTGCACGTTTTCATAACGGGAAAATGATACAGGAATACAGCTGCTTAACCGATACACTTAAATATTCCTTTTTTCCGAGAACCATAAGCGCTTGGAACAAACTACCAAAAGAAATTTCGATAGCCCCAGTGCGGAACTGTTTTTTACAAAATTGAGGGAAATGTGTGGGTAAAGCTTTCCTGAAATCACGTGTTGAGATTGCAGTCTCTCACGCGTTGTTTTCTTGTTTAATCTGTGCGAATTGCAGTGTATTTGAATAGCAATGCTTTATGCGTTGATTCATGCTTAGTACTGTATAACCTATTGTTGGTGTGCTTTTGCGATGTACCTACTTTGTGTGTCCTCTCCTGCTTGGAGTCAAGGTACTCTGCGGTATTTATAAATAAATAAATAAATAAATAAAAACAATCAACTTGAACGCGTGATGACTGCGTAATATTAGGTGTATGGTTATTTCTAAATATAATCATATCGTATTGCCGCACACCATGACAACGTGAGCTGCTGAAAGAACTTAATGCAAAATAAACACGCAACAGCAAGCAAGTGAACTTGTTTATTTTCTAGCAATTTAAAAGAGGAATTGCCGTCTGAACCATTTATAGCGAAGCGTCGCACATGCACGGATACAACAACAGAAAGAAATGCAGACACAACGCGGTCACATATCGCCCATGTTTCCCAACAGTATAAAACAAGGTCTTATACATAATAAGATATTTCGTTGAATATATTCACGTCCTAGCTCTGAACACAAGGGCACTCCTTCCTGTAGCATATATGCAAAATGGTATTGTTCGCACATATGCTGCAAAGTACAGTTGATCGCTCTATATTCTAACTTGTCATCGTGTTTCCACTGCACGTTGCTAGCATGTATCGCTTATTGGAGGCTTCGCAATGATTTAGCATGATCAGAAAGAAAACGGCATAAAGCCGAGTTATTTTGGTCATGCCGACTGCGCGCTCAACCAAAACAACCCCGTGTTTGTGGATGTCGCTAGTGCATTCGTAGAGGCTCGAAATACTTTTTTTTTTCTGTGACGCAACGTTCTCATGTGCATATTTTTCCAGCTCAGCAGAACAAACGAGGAACTTCGACAAGCTCAAACAATAATTCTCAAGTTTATTTTTGCCCTCCGCCCACATTCCTCGTGCAAATCCTCCCATGTTTGCTTGCCTTGTAATTATATTCTTTTCTTTTTTTTGTATATGTACTCCCTCTTAAGAACATGCCAGGCACACAAGGAGAACTCAAAGCATAAATAACACCGTCTCTTTTTCCCCGCGCAGTTCGTCTTAAAATGTCAATTTCCACCTAGAGGACAAAAAAGGCTCTTCAACCTATTTTCTCTTTCGCGGAAAGTGCGTATCTTTATCGCTTTCCTTTCCAGGTATAGGGAGCACAAAGTACAAGAGATTGTTCTATAGGCGCACTTTGTCGATATTTCCGCTGAAAAAGCGGCTAGGGAATTTCATCGAAAAAATATATTGCTTACACAACCTGAGAAAGCAATGGTCACCGTGACTTTTAAATATTTAAGAAAAAGAAATGAAAGTTCGAACGATAACTTATTGCTCGAAATTGACACTTCGGCTCGTTAAAATAATACTTAAGCAATGAACGCGAAACCGGTGGTTCTAATATTCTAGACTATAGGCGCTTGCGCATATGGCCTATTGTAGGTTTCACTATGATGAAGTATGATCAGGAAGAAAACGGTATTAGCCGAGTTATTTTTGTCGTATCTGCTGCACGTTCAACCAACAGGACCGCGTCTTTATGGATGTCACTAGTGCCCTCAGAGATGCCTGAAATAACCTGACTCGCGCACGCACTTCCACTAATATTGATATGCCAGGCCTCGACCAGTAAATACGTCTCTTCATGCTTATATCTGTACAGGATCTTGGTTTCGTCTTACTCGGGCATGCAGCTACAGACCTGGCCGTGCAAAGATAGATTAGACGGTGTTCCTCCTGATGGCGACCATCCATGTTTAATTAATCTTTCATTAATACAACGCGCTGTTTGCCCGACATAAAAACCTCCGCCGCTAAAAGGAATCTTATAAACCACAGCCATGCGACAGTCGGTAAAATTATTTTTGGCTGTGAGCTTTACCTGACAGATATCTCTTCGCTTCTTTCCTTCCATAAGCTCATTTCTTCTAAGCACGGCAGCACAAACCCTACCTAACTTATTGGTAGCCGTCAACACAACATTAACCCCATATGTACTATCAGCGTCAAATGAAAGCCGAACAGCGGAGCGCGTGCCACCAGCACTGTTAACATTATAGTGCGCGCCGTCCTGTCATCACCACTGACAGGCGAGCACATCCGGTGTGGCAGCACTGCGCGATCCCCCTATAGTACGTTATCTTCACTTCTGTTCTAGTTTTCTTATGGTGATAACGGTACCGGCGTGAGCGTGCGAAGCGCTTTTCGTCGTATTGCTCGCAGTTCTTCGCTTTTACTCCGGCGCTGCGTTGCAATCAGCGTCGGGGCACGATAAAAAGAAAAGATAAATATAATCGCTTTGTGGTTGATTTCAAGCGATCGTCTTTGCTTGTTCAGCAGCACTGCTTTTGCTTTACCTGCACCGTTTCTTTTGTTTTTGTAGATCCAGCTGGAAACGATTAATTTAACCTGAAAACGCCGAGTTGCAGAATTTTCGCTTCTGTTTTTTTTTTTCCCTTTCAGAAATCCGAGTGGGAACACAAGCAAAAAATTGCACTTCAGTGGGGTGGCGCTGTGCTACCAAACCGCATGTGTGGGCCTGTCTGCGCTGATGACTGGACGGCGCGCTATGCTCTTTCTAATGCTTGTGGCACGCGCTCCGCTGTTCGGCTTTCATTTGACGCTGATAGTACTTCCTACTTTCTTAAGCCTGTGCGAAACTGCATGGATATACGGAATACTCACGGCTTAATGTTATTCACTGCTATAGCAGTCGTTCCGGTCGAAATCGACTTCTTCAGACGCTCAGCTACTGTGGCTATGGCTAGTCTAGGGTAACCTGCTTCTAAAAGGCGCTCGACCCGCGCATTAAAGCTCATGGTCAAACGGTGCACGCACGATTTCGATAGGGCTGACTTTAAACAAGACAAGGCTATACCGTTATTTAGTACATTGAATGCTTGGAGTGAAAGTTTAACAACGGCTTAGACGCTCTAGGGGAATACAGCCAACACACGTGATTCTGCTCAAACGACAGAGATAGCTAAAAAGTGCATTACGTTTCTCTCAGGCAGTTCTCTCGTAAACCTTAGACCATCTCCGCTAGATTTACATTGATCGCTTACATAGGAGACGACGGATTGAAAATCATCCTTACTACAAAAAATCAAGGTATCGTCAGCGTGGCGGAAAACCCTGATGATGTGGTCACCTAAGGCCTTTTTTAAGCGGCAGTCAAACTTGCTCAAGCAAAGATCACTTAGAATAGTGGCGACCTTTGAACGTTTCTAAGTCCCCGATTTGTGCACAAAGACGCCTTCTCTGTAGCCACCCAACGTTGACGTTAAGTACGTCAAGTTGCCTCAGTTGATAGTCGGCATTCCTGTTGTTCGCTTCTTTCCCTTGTGTCCGTGTCTTGCACGCCTCTTCTTCTGACTGTGTAACAGTCAAATCGCACGGAACTACGTGCTTAGATGAGGCGAAGTGCTTTCTCCCGACGTAAGGGAGCCACCGCTTCCTGCGCACAACGTTCAGTTGTCTTCGGGGGATCGAAAATCGTGCTGGCCCCTTCTCTTGCTTACCGACGCATTGAAACCCGTGGCAGAGAGGTACTTACACAGCGAAAGAAGTTCACAATCCTAAAGAAAGGCGGAAATACTCGTGGAACGCACGTTACGAGCCACACGGCGACCATCACATGGCAGGCGCATGGCGGGTGGCAGCAGGAAACGGTATAAGTACCCGCCCAAGTCGTGGATGAGGGATGGTCTTCTAACATGCTTAATGACGACGGTAAGCATGTACAAGAAAATTAAAGGTCAGCCCTTTAAAACTGCACTTGCTAGACGATATAGATGTGACTGTAAATTATTCAACGTGTTGCTCAAACAGGCAAAAAAAGTATTACTAAAGCAAATTTGTAGAGAACAACGACAACCCTAAAAACAACTGGCAGCTACTAAGCTCTTTTCTTAACAGGTCGTCTGGTGATGTCCCCATTATAAAAATCAATTACAATGGTCTAAGTCTTTCGAAGCCGAATGAAATCGGGAATATTTCCTCGGACTTCTTTTCTGCCGTTTATTCTAGCAACATCCAGTATGCGCAGTTGCGTAGCACTTACGTCGCACGCCACAGTCCATTCTTTTGCTACCTGCTACACCAAATGACGTGTCTTGCACGGTTAATAATCTTTAAAATACCGGCCCTTGTTCAAATAACACCTCTGGGAGATATTCAAAACTGATATCACGTTTCATCTCAGGCACGTTGTGTAATATTATAAACCTTATGTTTAAACACGGATTATTTCCTTCTTTTCTGAAAGACCCCGAAATGGTTCCGAATTTTAAAAAAGGTAACAAATATTTTCTTACTAACTATCGTCCAGTTTCTATTATTTCATGTCTTAGTAAACTCGTAAAGAATTTATTTGTTAAACGTAGCAATAACAAACTTCCATTTGTTAAAGAATAACCAATTTGGTTTCCGCCCGGAAAGTTCCACTAATCTTTCTGTGCTGTCTCTGACTACATTAAAGATGTATCCATTCAGGAAATTCCGTGGAACTGTCTTTTAGCCTTTACTAAAGCTTTTGACACGATTGAGCATCAAGTGCTGTTTAATAAACCTGAGTGTTACGGCGTAACCGGTCCTGCGCTAACATATTCCAAAAAATCTATTTACTTGACGAAAAATATATGGTACACGTAGCCGACACATTCTCGGCAAGTAAATGCACTAACCAGGGTGTAACACAGGGCTTAGGTATAGGTCCCTTGGTTTCCGTTTTATATATTAACGATCTTCCAGGTTTCCTTAATTCGTTCAATAACCTTCATTTCATTTTATACGACGATGACACTACCATATCTTCATCCAATAAAGGTATTTCTGCTCTTACTTCAAGGCTAAATATTGCATTGAGTAACATTATGAATCCGTGTAGTAATAATTGCTTAGTTCTCAATCCTTTACAAACGAAATGTGTGGTCTTTAAGACTGACCAAAGACCCTTAACATTTATTGCCGAAGTAAAACTTGGGACTCATATCCATACCCGCTTGCGATGATGGCACTTTTCTCGGCACACATCTTGACCCTAGCCTTACATTATGATATCAATTCCACCGTCTCAAGCATAAGTCTTCGTTTGGTATCCGTGCATTAATGAAGGCTCTCTTTTTTTCTCGTGAGGCTCTGCTATTGCTGTACTTTGCTTTCATTCAGAGTCACATTATCGTTTCATTGGGAAACACGTACTCTTGTCAACTGTCATGAGTTGCACATGTATAAAATCAGTCGATACGCATCATCACTTCTAGTTCCATACAATCTAATTCCTTTGTGTTGCTTCAATCTTACAATATCTTGCCTGTGCCATATTTGTTCCAGTACATAGTCGTCTTATTCCACAAGCAGCTTCATAACACACTCACGCTTCCATTCATGTCACATGATTTATTGCAGAATAAAAACGTGACGAGGTTTGCAGGTAATAATATTTGTTTGTTATCCATAGTTCATAGTAATTACTGCAAAAAAAAGGAGCCAGGTCTGCGCGCAACCGCGGGACAGTGACAGCGTAAGCTGAAGGAGCGACCTTCTTAGAGGCCATTTTAAACGCTTGAGAAAACCAGTGCAAGTAGAGGTGGTAGGTATCCCTTGCGCCGTAACTCTTGTCATTTCGCCAAGTAGGGAAGTACCCACTACAAAATAATTACTTCGGTATTGTAACGTCCAAATCTGTATAACTGCACAAAGGAGACAGTCCCTTGGCGTCGTTTTCCCGAGAACGAACCGAACTCTCGGCCCGGCGTCGACGGCGAGCTGCGGTTTGGGCTTCTCGATGCACAGCTGTGTTGTGCCTGACGTTGCCTTGCTGCAGCCGCGCGCGTAGCTCTGCCATTCGCTTCTTCAGCAGAGGTCCGAAGCGCTACCTTCAAAAGGTAGCGCTTCGTAATAATGGTGATTGAAATGTTAAAGAAGATTGTTTCATAATGATGAAGTTGATGACATCATGTAATGGGTTCAGAGCTACAAACCACGCAGTCGTGTGTTCTTTCAAATGATTCTTCGAACTTGTTATGCAATCCACTTTCCGCGACGTGTAGTGGCGTAGTATTATTCTGTCAGGTAACATTACATTTGTTAATGCGATTTGTCGGCAGCCGTTATAACTGTTTAGGTCTTTAGCGAAGATCTTTAAGCACAGGCGTGGCTCACGGGTTGAATGCTCGAGTGCCACGCATAGGGTGTGGGTTCTAATCCGCGCAGAGGACGTGGTTTGAATCGTCCTCGGTCCTGGTTATATTTTCTAAAATTTGCGCAATAGTGGTTACGGACACCGGCGGCGGTCAACTACGGCGCCAAAAACGGGCCTTGTTGTGATCTCATAACAGCTTACGCTGTAAAACATCTGCGTTCACTGCAATTTCACCTTGGAATGAATTGCCTGCAACTATTGAATCTCGTGTGTCCCTGGCACTCTTTAAAATTATCTTAGGCATCACTACCTTCGTTAAGTGTACTCATGCCGTGGGTGTTGTCAAATCTGCGCTTTTTCATGTTCTATTAATCTCAATGTAAACGTTTTATCTATATGTACTGATTTTGCCTATAATTCCGTTTACTTGCTGTGTTAGTTATTATCCTCAATACTTGCGCAATTAGACGAAGGTCCCACTACAGTTCTTTTACTTTGAGACCCTCGCCTGTATAGCTATCGATCTTGCACTACTTTTTTGAAAGCAATAAACTGAAACTGAAAACAAATTTTCCGTTGCTTTCCTGCATCATAGGAGAAGTGCGGGCCTGTGGTATATGGTGCTATCGGGAAGGTGCAAGAGGCGAAAATCTCATTCAAGGGACCGACAACCACTTTTTAAAGTACGTAAGTACGTGGTTTCTTTATTAGAACGCAAATCTTACCGGTCAAACTCTGCAATCATGAAATAGCAACGGGGAAATCGCCGTAAATAACCATTTTATCAGGATTTGTTGCTTATGGAGTCTTCGCGCAACACATGTTGCAAAGAGTGGCTGACAGCTGTCGTGTGTGTTCGCACCGGCTTCTGACCCGACAGACGCAGTGCGCGCAACGTCATGCTTTAATCGATGAGCGACGACACGCAGTGTCTATGGTGATTCAGGAAATGTACTCCAATGGTGCTCTTGTAATAGATACAGCAGTAATTATTACGCACTCTGAAAACTACTATGAAGGTTTGTTTAATGCGCTCCCTGATAGCGCGATGTCGAGCTCAACAGAAGTTTTATTTCTCTTTTAAACCCTTTGCAAGACGAAGATTGTAGAGCTATCAGTAGCCCGATAACATTGCAGGAAATTGAGCAGGCCATCCATCAACTACCCTTGTCGAAAACACCTGGTCCTGATGGAACTGCGGCGGAATTTTACAAAGCTTTCAAAACTATCCTGTGTCCCCTATTGCTGGACATCTTTAAGATGAGTTATGACATGGAGATGCTCCCGCGGTCTTTTTCGAAAAGCCACACAGTTTTAATTCCGAAAAGTACTGAAAGAGAAAAACTTCGTTCAGTTGAGGGCAACAGACCAATACCACTCTTAAACGTTCACTACAAAATTTTTGCGAAAGTGTTATCAAATAGACTACAGTTTCTGATGTCGATCCTCATTGGTTCTCATCAGACGTGTAGAATTCGAGGTCGCTTCATACAGACCAATATACGCATCGCTCGTACATTCCTCCAGTACTGCCACAGTTCTCAAGAGCATCTCGCAATGGTTCAGGTAGATCTCGCAAAAGCCTTTGATCGTGTCAGTCATTCGTTCCTGTTTTCTCTTCTGGAGCATAGTAATATTGGCTCTGTCTTGCTCAAGGGTGTTCGACTTTGTTATAGTGAGTGTTCGAATCGCCTTATTATCAATGGTCATCTCTCAAAACCTGTTTCTATTCGCTTCTTCAAACCGACGGGGGTCATGCTAGTGTTGAACCGGGTGCCGAAGTCCGCTAAAATAGACACTTGGCATTGCACCTGCAGACCGGTTCACGTTACCAGGTGTCGCCTGAATGTGCCATGATTCGACAAAAAGCCGCTTGTGAAAACTGGTTTCCAAGTCGAGGACGCGGGAGTTGTCAAAGTCGACTTTTGAACCAATGCGACGGGACAACATATTCAGACCAGTAAAGGAGGGCGGGTTGGGACTTGTGCATCTGTACTTATGGCAAATCGTTTCGCGCTTTTTCTTTTTTCGCGACAGTTCTCATCCGATAATTCCATCATTCTTGCAGGTCACGCTTGTTAACGCTTTACCTGATTTAATTGTTTCGTCAAATTTCTCTGTACGTCCGTGTTTTTGGGGATTTATGCAGGAAGTGCAGTTTGCGGTCCAGTTCCTTAAAACCCGTTTTTTGATTGAGTACTTGTACACAGTGTCGCGCAAAAAGCTGTATAAGGAATTGTTTTCTATGCTCTTTCCACCTCCATTTTATCGTTCTTTGTATGTGAACCTTCCAGGCCACGATATCCTCAAGCGCGTTCGCAAAATGTACGTTTTTCCTAATTCAAAAACCTTCTTTTATAAACTTCATTCAGAAACATTGCCTGTGAAGGCGTGGCTACACAAGAAAGGTATTTTTGTTTCTTCAGTTGACTACCATCTTTGTAACGTACTGGACACAATAGAACACTGCTTTATTAACTGCAAGGACGCTGTTCTGCTCTGGGATATCCTTCAGCGAACTCTAAAGAAAGATTTCACCTTTAATTCGCATACTATACGCTACCTTCTGCCAACATCCCTGGATGAAGTGCCATTTGATATGTTCTTTCTTATAGGAATGCATAGCTTGTGGTAGACGCGCATGAAACACCGCAACGCAGAACCAGTCACTGCATCCATAACTCATTTCGTTCAAATGACCATGCATCTAAAGGACATCTACGATGAGCTTGACATCAGGCCTGAATGGTACCCCATCTTGGTGAAGTGCTCATCCCTACCAGCCATGCTTTGCAACACATCTTGAACTGTCCCTGAAACGCTTATGTGCATCCCGCCAGTGAATTTGTATTTTAGGCTGACAATGTCATTTGGATTGTTTGTGCGATTATTGTAGCTAGGCCACTGCAACAGTGTCTTATGCAATCTGCGAATTTCATAGCGCACTGTAATAAATATCATGTATGAAAAAAACAGAAAAAAAAAACAGGCGTAGCTCAGTGGTAGAAGGCTGGACTGCCACGCTGAGGTTGTGGGTTCGAATGCACACGAAGGACGAGGCCGAATACTCCTCGGTCCTGGTTATTTTTTTTTCTAAAATTTTCGCGATAGCGGTTACGGACACCGGCGGCGGCGGCTGCGGACAACTACGGCGCAAAAACGGCCCTTGTTGTGATCTCATCAGAGCTTACGCTCTAATAACTTTGTTGAGTCAGGAGGAACCCCTCCCGACCATTTCTTGGTTTAGGGGTCAGCAGGCGTCGCGGGGCGCACCAAGGTTGGGACGAGAAGACCGTGAGCTTCCGCCCTTTCGAGAGCCTTCTGGACGGCCCGGAGTTGTGTCTGGTCGTCATCGCTTCGCAGCGCGCCTTCCCAGTCTTCTTCAGTGCTCAAGTCGGTCCCGGTTAATGACACTGGCCGATAATTTGCTGAAATAGGTCACTCGATTTTGGCGGGACCATGTAACGTGTTTACCAAAAATCACGCAAAGAAATATCACATGACCTGTTCCCGCCAAAGACACGTAACACAATGTCACGTGGCATGCTCCTCCAAAATCACGTAGTGCTATAACACGTGGCATGTTTCGCTAAAATCACGCAATAAAATTTAACAAGACCTCGCGCGCATGTTCATGGCCAAATTACGCAACGCAATATCCCGTGCCACGTTTCCGCTAAAGACACGTAACACAATGTCCCTTGACACGTTCCCTTCAAAATCACAAAACAACATGTCATGTGACATATTCCCCTCATGATCTCATAACGCAGTGATGTGACAAGTTTCCCCAAAAATTACGTAAAGGGCATGCCATATGTTTCCGTCAAAGGCCATGTAACGCAGTATCACGTGACATGTTCCCGCCAAAATCACGTAAAGCAATATCAGGCAGTATTTCACGATGCCGGACAAATTATGGCTACCTTAACCGGTACCGCTGCTAAAGAAGAGCCTGGCCTGCTCGGAACAGCAGGACAGTGGCAGCGTAAGCTGGAGGACCAATATTCTTAGATGCCACTTTAAACGCTTGGCGAAACTACTGCAAATAGAGGTGGTAGGTATCCCCTGCGCCATAACTCTCATCATTTCGCCAAGTAGGGAAGTACCCACTACGCCATAATCACTGCGGCGTAGTAACGTGCAATTCTGTATAACTGGACGTCTTAGACAATGTCTTGGCGTCGTTTTCGCGAGTACGAACCGAACTCTCGGTCCGGCGTCGACGGCGAGCTGCGGTTTGCTCTTCTCTCTGCCCATCTGTCTCTTGTGCCCGACGTTGCCTTGGTGCAGCCGCGCGCGTCGCTATGCGATTCGCTTCTTCAGCAGCGGTCCGCACCTTACGAGGAGGAGCCATCAGGTATATCGAAGAGCCAAGTCAAGTTGCTGTCGGGGCTGCGCACATCACCTGCCTCATGTCGCATGGCGCGATACGACACGACAAATGGCAGCGGTTCGTAATAATGATGACGGTAAATTTGAAGAAGATTGTTTCATAATGATGATGTAGATGATGCCTCTGTGACGGGTACAGAGGTACGAAGCATGCACCCCTGTGCCCTTTGAAATTATTCCTCGAACTCGTTATGCAATCCACTTTCCGCGACGTATAGTGGCGTTTTATTAGATGCGAAGCAGCTCTTTGACTAGCCTGGGTAACGCCCTTTGTGCGTCCGTACGGCGAGGGCGAGGGCAACGCGCTGCCCTCGCCGCAGGTGTTGTTGGAGCGGTGCCAAGTAGGTCACGCCGCAGCTGCGCGTTGACGTCACGCTCCCCTCGCAGTGCGCGCTGACGTCACTCTCTCCCTCGCCTGCCGCGCGCTCGGCGCAGCTGCCGCCTCGTCAGTTCGTCCGCAACACCTGCCGCTACCGCCGCTCCGTCTGTTATCGCGAGCGCCAAAAAATTAACACCATCTTCCCAAAGGGAACCTTGATGGGATGCGAAGCACCCGCGTTATCGCCGTTCAACCCGTGACGCCACCCGTGCGCAACGCTGCTGCTTCGCATCCCATCAGTGTTCCCTTTGGGAAGATGGTGTTAATTTTTATTCTGCCACGTAACATTACATTTGTTCATGAGATTCCTCGGCAGACGTTCTACCTGTTTAGGACTTTTAGCGATGATTTTTTCAACCACCGGCGTACCTCAGTGGTAGAATGCTCGACTACCACGCAGAGAGTGTGGGTTCAAATCCACGTAGAGCACAAGTTGGAGTATTTCTCGGTCCTGGTTATTTCTTCTAAAATTTGCAGCGATAGTGGTTGCGGACACCGGCGGCTGCGGCGGACAACTACGGCGTAAAAACGACCCTTGTTGTGATCTCATAACAGCTTATGCAGTAAAATTGCACTCTTACTCTTTGCACTATGACTGTTACTGTTACTGTTTTACTGTTAGCTTAAGCGCCTTCGTTTCTAATACAACTGTAATGACAATACTGTGTTATTCAAGGCTGCTAGTAAAGATTGAATAAAATGTACTGATATGTATAGGCTACGGTGCGTTTCCTATAAATCATTATTAAAGTCAGTGGGCAGGATGCAGACCAGGATGCAGACGCGGCTAACATGGCTCGTCTTTTTTGCGCAGGTTTTCGTTGCATGCAGTCAACCAGTGAGCTACCAACAAACCATGGTCGATACCACGGCGTCCTTCCGCAAGCTTTACTCCCGAGTGAACGTTACGACGCCAGACGACATCATTATTTTGTGGATTCAAAGTGATGCCGCAAATTTCGGCTTGTGTTCCAACGCAACCGCGGAGCAACATCGTCTTTACCCGAGCCGCGCGGCACCGCCCGCAAGCGTTTTTCGTCAGTGGGCAGGGGATCAACCCAATCATGCAGACGCGGCTAACATGGCTCGTCTTTTTTGCGCTGGTTAGTAAGAAAACTACTAGTCAAGACCTTAAGAGCGATTTCTTGTTTCTAGTTCTGGTCCCCTACGCAAGGGTGCTATGTGAATGTGTCGCGGGTTGTTTGGACCCGTTGTTCTTTATAGTTTTTTTATGTGGGGATGTCAAAACGAACCCCGGCCCTACAGTTTCTGAGCAAGTGGCAGCTATTCTAGTTAATCAAAAGGAGACCACAAATGAGCTCAAATCAATACGGGAAAGCTTAGAATATCGCTTTACTGAAACTAATAAAAGTTGCGACTCAATTGAACAGAAGCTGTTGTCGTGCTAGGAGACTGTACGAAGGGTAGAAGAGGGTGAGCTTCTTTTCTCAAGGTTGGGCGAAAGCACTGAATTTCTCCTAAAAATGATGGATTACCTTGAAAATAGAAATCGACGCAATAATTTGATTATTGATGGAATCAGTGAGTGCCGAACTGAGACTATCGATTCACTGAAGGAAGCTCTCTTGAAAGGCGTACTTGGAAGGCATACTTGGAAAAAGACTAGGGATACAGGTTAGGCAGCCTTGAACGCATTCATCGCCTGGGAAGAAAGAGGGCGAATAGACCTCGCCCAGTGATAGTGCGCTTTCTTTTATTTCAATGAAAAAACGCAGCTACTAAAAATGCAAGGAAACTAAAAAAACACCACGTACTCGTTGTCGGGGGTCTATTCCCCCAGAATTCAGGAAATAAGAAAGCAGCTTTGGTCCACTGTTAAAGACAGCTGCACGTAGGTTCGGGCTTATCTGCAAAACATGTATCAATATGATCAGGTTGATAAGTACTATTCAGGGACCCTTGAGGTAACTTGAGGGGTACCACTAGGGTAAGTTCTGGGCCTGTTTTTAGTCCTTATCTATATAAACAACATTGTAAACTTGATACGCAGCGGTGTTAAGATAAAGCTTTTAGAAGACGACTGCGTCCTTTACACCACGGTTAAATCTACAGCTGACCAGATCTCATTCCAGAAAGCTCTCACGGAAGTTTCAGGTTGGTGCAAGAAATGTAAAATGTTCTGAAATGCTGACAAATGCTTTTTCCTCAATATATGTCGGAACAAAACCATTTCACAGCATGCTTATTCTGTAGATGGCATTATACTAAAGGACACAGCGGCTGTTAAATATCTCGGCGTGACTATCACACAAAATATGAGTCGGGATCTTCACATCAGTAGAATCTGCACCAAAGCTTTTAAATCTACCTGGGTTATTCGACGCAAGCTTTCAAAAGCCCCAATGAGCGTTAGACTAGCAGCATACAAAGCGCTCGTTCGGTCATCCCTGGAGTATGGCTCATGTTTATAGGACGCTTACAGACAAAAAAAAATGTTTTTCAGCTCGAGAGAGTACAAGGATCCGCGGTGAGATTGATCTGCAAAAAATACAAACGCACTGATAGTGTGACAGAAATGATGAATTATATTGGCCTAGATACTGTTCAAGCGAGACGCGCCGAAACTAGATTAAAATATTTGTGCTTAATATAGAACAATCTAAAATATTAACAATCATAATTACAATACACACCGCACACTGCGCACAGGTGCACGTTTTCATAACGGGAAAATGATACAGGAATACAGCTGCTTAACTGATACACTTAAATATTCCTTTTTTCCGAGAACCATAAGCGCTTGGAGCAAACTACCAAAAAATATTTCGATAGCCCCAGTGCGGAACTGTTTGTTACAACATTGAGGGAAATGTGTGGGTAAAGCTTTCCTGACATCACGTGTTGAGATTGCAGTCTCTCACGCGTTGTTTTCTTGTTTAATCTGTGCGAATTGCAGTGTATTTGAATAGCAATGCTTTATGCGTTGATTCATGCTTAGTACTGTATAACCTATTGTTGGTGTGCTTTTGCGATGTACCTACTTTGTGTGTCCTCTCCTGCTTGGAGTCAAGGTACTCTGCGGTATTTCTAAATAAATAAATAAATAAATAAATAAATAAATAAATAAATAAATAAATAAATAAAAACAATCAACTTGAGCGCGGGATGACTGCGTAATATTAGGCGTATGATTATTTCTAAATATAATCATATCGTATTGCCGCACACCATGACAACGTGAGCTGCTGAAAGAAATTAATGCAAAATAAACACGCAACAGCAAGCAAGTGAACTTGTTTATTTTCTGACATTTTAAAATAGGAATTGCCGTCTGAATCTTTTATAGCGAAGCGTCGCACATGCACGGATACAACAACAGAAAGAAATGCAGACACAACGCGGTCACATATCGCCCATGTTTCCCAACAGTATAAAACAAGGTCTTATACATAATAAGATATTTCGTTGAATATATTCACGTCCTAGCTCTGGACACAAGGGCACTCCTTCCTGTAGCATATATGCAAAATGGTATTGTTCGCACATATGCTGCAAAGTACAGTTGATCGCTCTATATTCTAACTTGTCATCGTGTTTCCACTGCACGTTGCTAGCATGTATCGCTTATTGGAGGCTTCGCAATGATGAAGCATGATCAGAAAGAAAACGGCATAAAGCCGAGTTATTTTGGTCATGCCGACTGCGCGCTCAACCAAAACAACCCCGTGTTTGTGGATGTCGCTTGTGCATTCGTAGAGGCTCGAAATACTTTTTTTTTTCTGTGACGCAACGTTCTCGTGTGCATATTTTTCCAGCTCAGCAGAACAAACGAGGAACTTTGACAAGCTCAAACAATAATTCTCAAGTTTATTTTTACCCTCCGCCCACATTCCTCGTGCAAATCCTCCCATGTTTGCTTGCCTTGTAATTATATTCTTTTCTTATTTTTGTATATGTACGCTCTCTTAAGAACATGCCAGGCACACAAAGAGAACTCAAACTAGAAGAGAAGCTCAGGGGAATACGGATGCTTGAATCTATGAACAAATCGCAAGATACGATTTAGAACAGGGAATGTCACCGGAGCCTCAGAGAACTCAATGCATAAATAACACCGTCTCTTTTTCCCCGCACAGTTCGTCTTAAAATGTCAATTTCCACGTAGAGGACAAAAAAGGCTCTTCAACCTATTTTCTCTTTCGCGGAAAGTGCGTATCTTCATCGCTTTCCTTTCCAGGTATAGGGAGCACAAAGTACAAGACTTCGTTCTATAGGCGCACTTTGTCGATATTTCGTCGTGCAAAGATAGATTAGACGGCGTTTCTCCTGATAGCGCCCTTCTATATTTAATTAATCTTTCATTAATACAACGCGCTGTTTGCCCGACATAAAAACCTCCGCCGCTAAAAGGAATCTTATAAACCACACCCATGCGACAGTCGGTAAAATTATTTTTGGCTGTGTGCTTTACCTGACAGATATCTCTTCGCTTGTTTCCTTCCATAAGCTCATTTCTTCTAAGCACGGCAGCACAAACCCTACCTAACTTATTGGTAGCCGTAAACACAACATTAACCCCATATGTACTATCAGCGTCAAATGAAAGCCGAACAGCGGAGCGCGTGCCACCAGCACTGTTAACATTATAGTGCGCGCCGTCCTCTCATCACTACTGACAGGCGAGCACATCCGGCGTGGCAGCACTGCGCGATCCCCCTATAGTACGTTATCTTCACTTCTGTTCCAGTTTTCTTATGGTGATAACGGTACCGGCGTGAGCGTGCGAAGCGCTTTTCGTCGTATTGCTCGCAGTTCTTCGCTTTTACTCCAGCGCTGCATTGCAATCAGCGTCGGGCAACGATAAAAAGAAAAGATAAATATTATCGCTTTGTGGTTGATTTCAAGCGATCGTCTTTGCTTGTTCAGCAGCACTGCTTTTGCTTTACCTGCACCGATTCTTTTGATTTTGGAGATCCAGCTGGAAACGATTAATTTAACCTGAAAATGCCGAGTTGCAGATTTCTCGCTTCTGTTTTCTTTTTTTTTCCTTTCAGAAATCTGAGTGGGAACACAAGCAAAAAAATTACACTTCAGTCGGGTGGCGCTGTGCTACCAAACCGCATGTGTGGGCCTGTCTGCGCTGATGACTGGACGGCGCGCTATGCTGTTTCTAATGCTTGTGGCACGCGCTCCGCTGTTCGGCTTTCATTTGACGCTGATAGTACTTCCTACTTTCTTAAGCCTGTGCGAAACTGCATGGATATACGAAATACTCACGGCTTAATGTTATTCACTGCTACAGCAGTCGTTCCGGTCGAAATCGACTTCTTCAGACGCTCAGCTACTGTGGCTATGGCTAGTCTAGGGTAACCTGCTTCTAAAAGGCGCTCGACCCGCGCATTAAAGCTCATGGTCAAACGGTGCACGCTCGATTTCGATATGGCTGACTTTAAACAAGACAAGACTATACCGTTATTTAGTACATTGAATGCTTGGAGGGAAAGTTTAACAACGGCTTAGATGCTCTAGGGGAATACAGCCAACACACGTGATTCTGCTCAAACGACAGAGATAGCTAAAAAGTGCATTACGTTTCTCTCAGGCAGTTCTCTCGTAAACCTTAGACCATCTCCGCTAGATTTACATTGATCGCTTACATAGGAGACGACGGATTGAAAATCATCCTTACTACAAAAAATCAAGGTATCGTCAGCGTGGCGGAAAACCCTGATGATGTGGTCACCTAAGGCCTTTTTTAAGCGGCAGTCAAACTTGCTCAAGCAAAGATCACTTAGAATAGTGGCGACCTTTGAACGTTTCTAAGTCCCCGATTTGTGCACAAAGACGCCTTCTCTGTAGCCACCCAACGTTGACGTTAAGTACGTCAAGTTGCCTCAGTTGATAGTCGGCATTCCTGTTGTTCGCTTCTTTCCCTTGTGTCCGTGTCTTGCACGCCTCTTCTTCTGACTGTGTAACAGTCAAATCGCACGGAACTACGTGCTTAGATGAGGCGAAGTGCTTTCTCCCGACGTAAGGGAGCCACCGCTTCCTGCGCACAACGTTCAGTTGTCTTCGGGGGATCGAAAATCGTGCTGGCCCCTTCTCTTGCTTACCGACGCATTGAAACCCGTGGCAGAGAGGTACTTACACAGCGAAAGAAGTTCACAATCCTAAAGAAAGGCGGAAATACTCGTGGAACGCACGTTACGAGCCACACGGCGACCATCACATGGCAGGCGCATGGCGGGTGGCAGCAGGAAACGGTATAAGTACCCGCCCAAGTCGTGGATGAGGGATGGTCTTCTAACATGCTTAATGACGACGGTAAGCATGTACAAGAAAATTAAAGGTCAGCCCTTTAAAACTGCACTTGCTAGACGATATAGATGTGACTGTAAATTATTCAACGTGTTGCTCAAACAGGCAAAAAAAGTATTACTAAAGCAAATTTGTAGAGAACAACAACAACCCTAAAAACAACTGGCAGCTACTAAGCTCTTTTCTTAATAGGTCGTCTGGTGATGTCCCCATTATAAAAATCAATTACAATGGTCTAAGTCTTTCGAAGCCGAATGAAATCGGGAATATTTCCTCGGACTTCTTTTCTGCCGTTTATTCTAGCAACATCCAGTATGCGCAGTTGCGTAGCACTTTACGTCGCACGCCACAGTCCATTCTTTTGCTACCTGCTACACCAAATGACGTGTCTTGCACGGTTAATAATCTTTAAAATACCGGCCCTTGTTCAAATAACACCTCTGGGAGATATTCAAAAGTGCATTACGTTTCTCTCAGGCAGTTCTCTCGTAAACCTTAGACCATCTCCGCTAGATTTACATTGATCGCTTACATAGGAGACGACGGATTGAAAATCATCCTTACTACAAAAAATCAAGGTATCGTCAGCGTGGCGGAAAACCCTGATGATGTGGTCACCTAAGGCCTTTTTTAAGCGGCAGTCAAACTTGCTCAAGCAAAGATCACTTAGAATAGTGGCGACCTTTGAACGTTTCTAAGTCCCCGATTTGTGCACAAAGACGCCTTCTCTGTAGCCACCCAACGTTGACGTTAAGTACGTCAAGTTGCCTCAGTTGATAGTCGGCATTCCTGTTGTTCGCTTCTTTCCCTTGTGTCCGTGTCTTGCACGCCTCTTCTTCTGACTGTGTAACAGTCAAATCGCACGGAACTACGTGCTTAGATGAGGCGAAGTGCTTTCTCCCGACGTAAGGGAGCCACCGCTTCCTGCGCACAACGTTCAGTTGTCTTCGGGGGATCGAAAATCGTGCTGGCCCCTTCTCTTGCTTACCGACGCATTGAAACCCGTGGCAGAGAGGTACTTACACAGCGAAAGAAGTTCACAATCCTAAAGAAAGGCGGAAATACTCGTGGAACGCACGTTACGAGCCACACGGCGACCATCACATGGCAGGCGCATGGCGGGTGGCAGCAGGAAACGGTATAAGTACCCGCCCAAGTCGTGGATGAGGGATGGTCTTCTAACATGCTTAATGACGACGGTAAGCATGTACAAGAAAATTAAAGGTCAGCCCTTTAAAACTGCACTTGCTAGACGATATAGATGTGACTGTAAATTATTCAACGTGTTGCTCAAACAGGCAAAAAAAGTATTACTAAAGCAAATTTGTAGAGAACAACAACAACCCTAAAAACAACTGGCAGCTACTAAGCTCTTTTCCTAATAGGTCGTCTGGTGATGTCCCCATTATAAAAATCAATTACAATGGTCTAAGTCTTTCGAAGCCGAATGAAATCGGGAATATTTCCTCGGACTTCTTTTCTGCCGTTTATTCTAGCAACATCCAGTATGCGCAGTTGCGTAGCACTTTACGTCGCACGCCACAGTCCATTCTTTTGCTACCTGCTACACCAAATGACGTGTCTTGCACGGTTAATAATCTTTAAAATACCGGCCCTTGTTCAAATAACACCTCTGGGAGATATTTAAAACTGATATCACGTTTCATCTCAGGCACGTTGTGTAATAAATATAAATCTTACGTTTAAACACGGATTACTTCCTTCTTTTCTGAAAGACCCCGAAATGGTTCCGAATTTTAAGAAAGGTAACATATATTTTCTTACTAACTATCGTCCAGTTTCCATTATTTCATGTCTTAGTAAACTCGTAAAGAATTTATTTGTTAAACGTCGCAATAACAAACTTCCATTTGTTAGAGACTAACCAATATGGTTTCCTTCCGGGAATTTCCACTAATCTTGCTGTGCTGTCTCTGACTACATTAAAGATGCATCCATTCAGGAAATTCTGTGGAACTGTCTTTTAGCCTTTACTAAAGATTTTGACACGATTAACCATCGAGTGCTGTTTAATAAACCTGAGTGTAACGGCATAAGCGGTCCTGCGCTAACATATTCCAAAAAATATATTTACTTGACGAACAATATATGGTACACGTAGCGGACACATTCTCGGCAAGTAAATGCACTAACCAGGGTGTACCACAGGGCTTAGGTATATGTCCCTTGCTTCCCGTTTTATATATTAACGATCTTCCAGGTTTCCTTAATTCGTTCAATAACCTTCATTTCATTTTATACGACGATGACACTACCATATCTTCATCCAATAAAGGTATTTCTGCTCTTACTTCAAGGCTAAATATTGCATTGAGTAACATTATGAATCCGTGTAGTAATAATTGCTTAGTTCTCAATCCTTTACAAACGAAATGTGTGGTCTTTAAGACTGACCAAAGACCCTTAACATTTATTGCCGAAGTAAAACTTGGGACTCATATCCATACCCGCTTGCGATGATGGCACTTTTCTCGGCACACATCTTGACCCTAGCATTATATTATGATATCAATTCCACCGTCTCAAGCATAAGTCTTCGTTTGGTATCCGTGCATTAATGAAGGCTCGTCTTTTTTTTTTCTCGTGAGGCTGTGCTATTGCTGTACTTTGCTTTCATTCAGAGTCACATTATGGTTTCATTGGGAAACACGTACTCTCGTCAATTTTCATGATTTCAACATATATAAAATCAGTCGATACGCATCATCACTTCTAGTTCCATACAATCTAATACCTTTGTGTTGCTTCAATCTTACAATATCTTGCCTGTGGAATATTTGTTCCAGTACATAGTCGTCTTACTCCACCAGCAGCTTCATAGCACACTCACGCTCCCATTCATGTCACATGATTTACTGCAGAATAAAAACGTGACGAGGATTGCTGGCTTTGTTTGTTACCAATAGTTCATAGTAATTACTGCAAAAACAAGGAGCCAGGTCTGCGCGCAACCGCGGGACAGTGACAGCGTAAGCTGAAGGAGCGACCTTCTTAGAGGCCATTTTAAACGCTTGAGAAAACCAGTGCAAGTAGAGGTGGTAGGTATCCCTTGCGCCGTAACTCTTGTCATTTCGCCAAGTAGGGAAGTACCCACTACGCAATAATTACTGCGGTATTGTAACGTCCAAATATGTATAACTGCACAAAGGAGACAGTCCCTTGGCGTCGTTTTCCCGAGAACGAACCGAACTCTCGGCCCGGCGTCGACGGCGAGCTGCGGTTTGGGCTTCTCGCTGCACAGCTGTGTTGTGCCTGACGTTGCCTTGCTGCAGCCGCGCGCGTAGCTCTGCCATTCGCTTCTTCAGCAGAGGTCCGAAGCGCTACCTTCAAAAGGTAGTGCTTCGTAATAATGGTGATTGAAATGTTGAAGAAGATTGTTTCATAATGACGATGTTGATGATATCATGTAATGGGTTCAGAGCTACAAACCACGCAGTCCTGTATGTTCTTTCAAATGATTCTTCGAACTGGTTATGCAATCCACTTTCCGCGACGTGTAGTGGCGTAGTATTATTCTGTCACGTAACATTACATTTTGTTAATGCGATTCGTCGGCAGCCGTTATAATTGTTTAGGGCTTTAGCGAAGATCTTTAAGCACACGCGTGGCTCACGGGTAGAATGCTCGACTGCCACGCATAGGGTGTGGGTTCTAATCCGCGCAGAGGACGCGGTTTGAATCCTCCTCGGTCCTGGTTATATTTTCTAAAATTTGCGCAATAGTGGTTACGGACACCGGCGGCGGTCAACTACGGCGCCAAAAACGGGCCTTGTTGTTATCTCATAACAGCTTACGCTGTAAAACATCTGCGTTCACTGCAATTTCACCTTGCATTGAATTGCCTACAACTATCGAATCTCGTGTTTCCCTGGCACTCTTTAAAATCATCTTAGGCATCACTAACTTCATTAAGTGTACTCATGCCGTGGGTATTGTCAAATCTGCGCTTTTTCATGTTCTATTAATCTGAATGTAAACGTTCTATCTATATGTACTGATTTTGCCAATAATTTCGTTTACTTGCTGTGTTAGTTATCCTCAATACTTGCACAATTAGCCGAAGGTCCCACTACAGTTCTTTACTTTGAGACCCTCGCCTGTATAGCTGTCGATCTTGCACTACTTTTTTGAAAGCAATAAACTGAAAGTGAAGCTAAAAACAAATTTTCCGATGCTTTCGTGCATCATAGGAGAAGTGCGCGCCTGTGGTATTTGGTGCTATCGCGAAGGTGCAAGAGGCGAAAATCTCATTCAAGGGACCGACAACCACTTTTTAAAGTACCTAAGTACGTGGTTTTTTTATTAGAACGCAAATCTCACCGGACAAACTCTGCAATCATGCAATAGCAACGGGGAAATCTCCGTAAATAACTATTTTATCAGGATATGTTGCTTATGGAGTCTTCACGCAACACATGTTGCAAAGAGTGGCTGACAGCTGTCGTGTGTGTTCCCACCGGCTTCTCACCCGACAGAGGGGGTGCGCGCAACGCCTGGGAGACGCTGCCCGTGTGCACCGCGGTTAAAAGCAGATTTCGGTTGCCGTGAGGGCAGCGTGGGTGTGTCAGGGTCGACACCTTTTGCTACACAGAAAGCGAATAATAAAATTGGGATGCGCTTTTATGTATTGATTGCAAGTTTAGGACGGTGTTATAATCGTATGAACAGCAAAAGTCGATGTGCAGCTATTCATATACTCCAGAAAGCAGTACCAGGGCTTCAGCGCCAGGCTGCGCCACGTTTCATTTAACCGCAAATTCAATTGTGACTCCCTTTCGGAAGGGGTGGCTCAGCAGCGAGTCGACGAACATGAGGACGAGATGTGGCGGCGCATGGCCGCTGGGAGAAAAGACGGAGCGTGGCGGGTGCACGTGAGTCGCTATGTTGGGGAGAAGCAAGGGAGTTCCGCTGTCGGGCGAAGTCCCCATTCTTTTTCTTTTTGAGCTACACCCCCATTTTAAAAGCCACTGTATTAACACTGCACAAACATAAGGAGCGGGTAACAGCGCCAGTTTTTTTACAGTAATGCAGACCACTACAGTAGTCTCGATGGTGGCGTTTGTTAAAATTCCTATAGGTAAACCAGACGTTGAACACTGGTCACCCAGGCCAGGCGCAGTCCCGAGTGGCCGAGGTGGCGCCAGGAGTTGGGGTGTATGGCTCCGCTTGGCTCCGAGCTCTCGACTGTGTCCACGGAACTCCTGACGAGCCGCTCGTGCCTCCGACACTACTGTTGTCACGCCGAACGAGAACCTGGCGAGGAGTTCCACGACCCTGTCCGCCTCTTTCTTCCTGGATGAGCTAGGAGAAGTAGAACGGCCGGCTGTAGGCCCGAGTGCTACTTCATCTCCTTCAGTCACGAGTGGGAGTGTGAGGTTCCCGTGACTCTGGTGCCCGTCGTCTGCGTTCCTGGTTGGCACCGCCACGGACACACCAGTGTCGACGCAGCACCACTCGTCGATGACCTACCGCGACGACCTCCGGCTCATGCCGAAGCTCCACCTGCGTGGACATCTCCCGCAGCAGCCGATCAGCCTCGGTGTGCCCCTTTCGGACTCTCACTTTACTCGCGTGTTTCTTTGTGTTTTTATTTCCCTCTGTTCTAAAGTTCTGCATTTTTCTTATTGACTGACTTGGTTTGTCTATGTTCGTGGTTGCTTTGTTATAAAGTCTTTACAGAAAGCAGCCTCGCCGTATTCTTGAACACGTTGCCGTCGTAAGACGCAACGCGCGCTCTTCGTTTTTAAGAATCCCGTCATATCGTGATGTTAAGTTGACCTGATTGCGCGCCGCAGCCATTCAGCGCTGGAAATGTGCTGGCTCCGCGAACGAGCCGGAGATAACAAGGAGAGTGAAGGCTCCGGCGAGGGTCTCGCGGCGTATATAAAATGTCGCTCTACTTTCCAGTATATGGGGCTGTAGGCAGGCATAAGGTCCCTAGATAAAAAAAAAATTGGCCGCGTATCTCCGTGCTTCGCTGCAAATGTCGTCGAAAGACGATAGCCTTCTACCGGCCGTACTACATGAGTCCCGGTTCGCGTGTTTCTATTTCCCCGAGGAGTTGCGCAAGCGAGAGGGAAAACGAAGAGACGCGAGGAGAGAAAGGGACCGGCCGGAGTGGCCGGCGGCCGTTCCGCTGCCTTCCGTTCGGTACGAGCGTGAGGTAAGGGCGGCATCTGGCCATGGTTTCGGGCAACGCAAGAAGTTTGCCCAGTACGCAGAACTGCGTAGGAAACGTCCGCTAACAAGCACTAGGTTCTTTAGAGTTGCGCATCTATGTATTTTCTACTAAAGGAACACACCGTCGAATACTTACGTATTGATATTGCGCCTCAGATATGCGTAATATTTGCTTTTTGGCCGACTGTGTTCAGAAGTATGAACGCAACTCGGTGGTCTCAAGATGGGCGGTCGTTTAGGATGAAGTTAACCTTTCGCAGCAGGACAGACACACACACAGACAGACCAAAATTTTTGCGTTGAGGTTCCCCAAGAAAGACTATCGTCTTTAAAAGTTTCAAGGTAGCGACACTCATTGTTCTGTGCGGCGCCCTCCTCACTGTCGCGCGTACTCCTTCTTTTTCTCCGTCATCCGCCGCTGTGATTGGTGCATTCCTTGCACGTGACGTTTTTTTGCGGTTGGTCGTTGCATTTATTTTTCTGCAAAAAGCTAACAGCGAGCCTTATATACACACCCTTTACCGCTGGCAGGACTCACTGACGCCAGGCGCTTATAACCCAGGCAGCACAAGAACATTGGACCGACCTTCGCGCAACGTTGGAAAACATTGAATACAATATTGGAACTACATTGGATTTTGGGGTCCATGCTATACACTTTAGACTAGATTAGTCCAATGTTGGATACCAGTCGCATAACGTTGGAAAAACTGGCAAAGAATGGCTTTGGCCAACATTGTCCATCGTTTGTATTTTCAATATTGGTAAGCTTGTATAAACAATGGCAGCTCGAACCGTTTTTCCCAGCCTTTATTGATGGCTGTTCCATCATTTTTTGCCAGCAATCATCGTTGGATGAGGAAGCATTTCTTGCCAGCCTTCTTTATTGGCTGATCCTATACTTTCCCCACCTTTTTTTATTGGATATCATGCACGCACTAAAATTTGTTTTGCCGAGGCTTCTGGCTCTAGGCAAAAAGCAAGAAAATCCAGAAAATTATGGGAGTAACAATAGCTTTATTTTGTACTTAGTATGCATGTGTGTATTGGCAGCTTGGGAAATTAATTTTGTTGTGTTCACGCTTCGTGGTTATGACGATAGCATAAAACAGACAGAAATGGTCAATGCACTCGTATGTTATTGCCCCGAAACGTATCTATCGAACACATGCACACATACAAATAAGCAGAATGTCTTCTTTTTGACACATTTTATTCGTGAGTTTAAGAGACATTAGAAGGGATTCAAAAGAAAGTTCTGATAAAATCAACAAATCAATATTCACTCTAAGTTTGAAGTCCCCTGCATATGATCAGCCTCGAGAAAAGTAAATGCATAAGCACCATAAGCAAAAAGAAGAGGCACACGAAAACATACGCCTAAAACTATGTGGAACGTTATGGTTTACTTGCTTATTAAATGGTGGAGCAGCTGAAGCTTGAAAGGTGCTTTAAACAATTGCATGAAACAGCTGAATTGTATAAATTAAACACTTCCTCAAGTAAAACAACATAAATGAATGTTAGGATACAGTGCAATGTTTCAGCATGCAGAATCCGGAACGGAGGGTATGTGGGGACAAACCGACGACTTCTGAAGAACCGAAAACCAGGAACAAGAAATGACCGTTAAAGACCAAAAGGAAAACGTATGTTTCACGCAAGACAAAAACAAACAAACATGAAAGTCACACGAACCAAAACAGCTTTGCTAGGAGCGATTACTTCATCTGCCGCGATGTATGCAACAAAGCCCACCACGTGTGTATTTACAAATAGAGAAATCTATAGAAAATACGCAGTAATACATGCTATAATAAACCCGGCACACACCAAAATGAGGGGATGGGCACAACGGAACGCACAATGAGTAAAAGAAACGAATGGCTAAAATCGGTACGAAGCTTTCAGGATAACCTTTAGAACTGTCGCAACACGTCGAGGCTCATCTGTTCAGTTCACTTAAGATGTCCGGTCCAAAGAAGCGCAGGGCTGCCACTTTTTCACTGTGGAGAAGTTTGCAGCCGCAAGTTCCGTGTCCGTAGACTACTCCGGTGTTCTGACTTCGTAAACTCGCCAGTTTCAGCAGATACACGATGCCCGTGCGACACAACCTGTGCGTCCGAAAAACCTCTGCAGAGTGAAAGCCGCTTCGCCCACCTCACCCCCAGCTCGCTGCAAGAAAACATGTCAAACAGGTATGCGAAGCAAAACGGATTAGTGCCGCCCACGCAGCTCCCCGTGGTCGTCCACCTCACTTGCCCCCCCTGTGTTACGAGCGTGAGGTAAGGGCGCATCTGGCATGTTTCGGCCACGCAAGAAGTTGCCCAGTACGCAGAATGCGTAGAAACGTCCGCTAAAGCACTAGGTCTTTAGAGTTGCGCCGATGTATTTTACTAAGGAACACACCGTCGAATACTTACTATTGAATGCGCTCAGATATGCGAATATTGTTTTGCCGCTGTGTTCAGAAGTATGAACGCAACTCGGGGTCACAAGATGGGCGGTCGTTTAGGATGGGGTTAACCTTTCGCAGCAGGACAGACACACACACAGCAGAAAAATTTTTGCGTTGAGGTTCCCCAAGAAAGACTATCGTCTTTAAAAGTTTCAAGGTAGCGACACTCATTGTTCTGTGCGGCGCCCTCCTCACTGTCGCGCGTACTCCTTCTTTTTCTCCGTCATCCGCCGCTGTGATTGGTGCATTCCTTGCACGTGACGTTAATGTTTGCGGTTGGTCGTTGCATTTATTTTTCTGCAAAAAGCTAACAGCGAGCCTTATATACACACCCTTTACCGCTGGCAGGACTCACTGACGCCAGGCGCTTATAACCCAGGCAGCACAAGAACATTGGACCGACCTTCGCGCAACGTTGGAAAACATTGAATACAATATTGGAACTACATTGGATTTTGGGGTCCATGCTACACTTTAGACTAGATTAGTCCAATGTTGGATACCAGTCGTATAACGTTGGAAAAACTGGGAAAGAATGGCTTTGGCCAACATTGTCCATCGTTTGTATTTTCAATATTGGTAAGCTTGTATAAACAATGGCAGCTCGAACCGTTTTTCCCAGCCTTTATTGATGGCTGTTCCATCATTTTTTGCCAGCATTCATCGTTGGATGAGGAAGCATTTCTTGCCAGCCTTCTTTATTGGCTGATCCTATACTTTCCCCACCTTTTTTATTGGATATCATGCACGCACTAAAATTTGTTTTGCCGAGGCTTCTGGCTCTAGGCAAAAAGCAAGAAAATCCAGTAAATTATGGGAGTAACAATAGCTTTATTTTGTACTTAGTATGCATGTGTGTATTGGCAGCTTGGGAAATTAATTTTGTTGTGTTCACGCTTCGTGGTTATGACGATAGCATAAAACAGACAGAAATGGTCAATGCACTCGTATGTTAATGCCCCGAAACGTATCTATCGAACACATGCACACATACAAATAAGCAGAATGTCTTCTTTTTGACACATTTTATTCGTGAGTTTAAGAGACATTAGAAGGGATTCAAAAGAAAGTTCTGATAAAATCAACAAATCAATATTCACTCTAAGTTTGAAGTCCCCTGCATATGATCAGCCTCGAGAAAAGTAAATGCATAAGCACCATAAGCAAAAAGAAGAGGCACACGAAAACATACGCCTAAAACTATGTGGAACGTTATGGTTTACTTGCTTATTAAATGGTGGAGCAGCTGAAGCTTGAAAGGTGCTTTAAACAATTGCATGAAACAGCTGAATTGTATAAATTAAACACTTCCTCAAGTAAAACAACATAAGTGAATGTTAGGATACAGTGCAATGTTTCAGCATGCAGAATCCGGAACGGAGGGTATGTGGGGACAAACCGACGACTTCTGCAGAACCGAAAACCAGGAACAAGAAATGACCGTTAAAGACCAAAAGGAAAACATGTGTTTCACGCAAGACAAAAACAAACAAACATGAAAGTCACACGAACCAAAACAGCTTTGCTAGGAGCGATTACTTCATCTGCCGCGATGTATGCAACAAAGCCCACCACGTGTGTATTTACAAATAGAGAAATCTATAGAAAATACGCAGTAATACATGCTATAATAAACCCGGCACACACCAAAATGAGGGGATGGGCACAACGGAACGCACAATGAGTAAAAGAAACGAATGGCTAAAATCGGTACGAAGCTTTCAGGATAACCTTTAGAACTGTCGCAACACGTCGAGGCTCATCTGTTCAGTTCACTTAAGATGTCCGGTCCAAAGAAGCGCAGGGCTGCCACTTTTTCACTGTGGAGAAGTTTGCAGCCGCAAGTTCCGTGTCCGTAGACTACTCCGGTGTTCTGACTTCGTAAACTCGCCAGTTTCAGCAGATACACGATGCCCGTGCGACACAACCTGTGCGTCCGAAAAACCTCTGCAGAGTGAAAGCCGCTTCGCCCACCTCACCCCCAGCTCGCCTGCAAGAAAACATGTCAAACAGGTATGCGAAGCAAAACGGATTAGTGCCGCCCACGCAGCTCCCCCCTTCCGCCCCCCCTGCCGTGGTACGCTTCCATGTTCGGCGGGCTCGTGTGCCCGCTGCTGGGGGTAGAAAGATAACAAAGGCTTTTCTTTACATTCCAACATTTTGCATATACCGTATTTGCTCATGCATAACTCATTCCGTGCTTACTCGCGAATACCACGTAACTCGTGTTTTCTTTTTCTCCATGAATCTAGAAGTTCTAGAAGGTGCGTAAATTACATGGGAATTTCACAAATACTTCCGAAATATCGTGTAAGGAATCTTGACGCGTGCTGAGCTGAGATGTATCAAATGAAATGTATCACAAAAACGAAGGTAGCTTTCACTCAAAAGAACGCGTGCTTTGACAGCCAAATTCATCCGTGGGCTACATTCAAGCATTAGCGGATCTGTGACTCTGGAATTGTCGTCACTGGTGCTGTCAGCGGCGTCTCCGAACTCCAGTATAAAGCGTGACTCACATTCACGTGTCGAAATCTTCGTGGCGGCACGGCTCTCAGTTAACGGGCAAACGCTATGTTGAATTTGTTTTGTAAGTATTGCCAACATGTCGCTACTAAACAATCAAAATGCGATCGGCTATAGCGAATCCTGGGCTACCGAACACGCAGTACTGTAAAGGACAGCTCTAGCCGGCGCCACGTGGCCCTGGGTGTCATGGGGAGAGCATGCAAGTAATATTTTTGCGTAAACTGTACATAAAGTTGGGAGTGCAGAAATTACGCGTGGGCGCTAATTATGCGAGTGCACACGGTGCGTAGATATATATTAAGGTTGTTTCAACTGAAAAATAAGTGATTGCTTCCAAAATGTCGGTTGTACTTCCCGATGTGAACAACGTACGCGCGACAATATTTACTTCGGGACAATATTGTCTCGTAAGCAGCATTAGCTGTCCTGTATTGGCGAAACCAGCTAGAATGACGGGACATTATACACAGCATAATTCCATATTTTACAAATATTGCTATGACAACAGATAAAGTGACCTGCTATGCCATGCACGTGGGCTCGGAAGCCACTAACATGCTGCTGGGCATTTTGCACTATGTCATAGCGTTGTAGATGTAGTTTGCTCAAGTTCCAATGTGCAAATCCCTATAGCATACTTGACACACACTTAGCTAGAACTTGCGCAAATAAACAATTGCGTAAATTATAGAGATATTATTTTCTGCTGCACTGAATACAAACACAATGACCTTTCTGAACTCATTCGCGGCACCGAGTCGAGCTAGTGGTCCCTTCGTATTGGTAAAACTGGAAATATATCATGTGTACTTGCCAATGTTACCAACATTGATGCTACAACTCTCGTGTGCGGACAATATTGTCCGACACAGAACATTGGAAGTCCAACATTGGAGATGCAGTGAGATTGATTGGACGATATATAGAGCCTGCCGCCATTACATAACCAATATTGATAGGACTATGTGGAAACTTACCCATCATTACCATCCTTGTTGATTGGCCACAACAATAATGTATGCTGAGCGGCAACTATGGCCCACTTTTGCCTTCTTTACAGGATGGAAGAACCATTATTGCAAATCGAACGGTTACGATGGGCCATTGTTGGAGGCCTTAATAGATGGCATTTCTAATGCTGGCTTATAAGTGGTATCACAGGGCCTTCATTGGACCTCTGTAAGCCAACAAAAAAACAATATTGGCCCGAGCATCTGTGCTGCCTGGGAAGCGTTTCTTCATTACCAGCGAGATGGCGCGAGGAGCGCAAGAGAGCGTACGAAAGCCACTCGAGCTCAAGGGACGCCGCTAAGCGAACAAACAGAAGATCAACGCGAACTATCAAGTGTCACAGCTCGACACTTGCGGCACGCTAGTTTCCTTCGCTGCCTCGGCAGCCTTTGCAACAGGAGGGCTCTTCAAACTGAGAGTGTCCATGGTGACAGCTTATTCGCGCTCGTTCGGTGTATATCTGTGCGTTCGTTTCGTGCGTGCTTCACTTGATAATTCGCGGTCATCTTCTGTTTGTTCATTTAGCGGCCTCCGCTAGCTTTAGTAAAACACGTTCTTGGCCTAGTGTGTCGCAGGTCAAGTTTTGTGAACTTCTGACCTCCCGACATGGCTGCCCACAGCTCTTCAGCACGCGGAACTGGGTAGGTTTCCATGAGTGACACAGCATTGGCTGTTTGCTTGAAATCTCCACAATACTTATTGCGCCGTTTTTTTTTCTGAACAGGCACAATCGGCGCCGCCCACTTGGCTGTCTTCACTGAAATGAGAATGTTCTCACGCTGCAATCTCAGGATCCCCTGCGTTGCAAGGTCAACCAACGCAAACGGCAGTGGGCGTGGTTTGCAGAATTTCGGCACTGCATCGGGAGGCACAAGAATTTTGGCGGAAATCCCTTGAACGTGCCAATGCCTTCTGCAAATACCCCAGGAAAACGAGCAATCAACTCGTGGACATCACTAACTTGGTTCATTTGTTTGAATCCTTCGACGCCAATGCCTAAAGCTTGGAACCAGTTGCGCCCAAGCAACGTTGGAGTAGTGCCACTCGTGATCGAGGTACAACGGAAGCACCCGTTCGTGCCCCTTGTACCCGACGCGAACGTTTGCCTTAACCTTGACTTGCTCGAGCTCCCCACTAAACCCGCACAAAAATACGTTTGAAGATTCTAGACTCACTTCTGGGAAGGCCCGTTGAAACTTGTCTACCGGCATTACGGAGACGCTTGCCCCGGTGGGAAACAAGTTCCATCGGAACTTGTTTCCCAAACATTTCCACGGTGCAAAGGAAAGGCGCAAGAGTCGGCTCACCA
>JABSTT010002424.1:0-60175 GCA_013339685.2 Hyalomma asiaticum
TCCAGGTTAGAGAGGTGTTAACTTCGCTCAGCATTACAAACACGCACGCACGCAGATGTTCAACGCACGTTCGCGTTAGCACGTGTATATATCCTTTCGAAATGCCTTTCGTTTCTGCGTTTGGCGAGGGCATAGGGCTGTTGACACTAAATTAAGGCGCGGCCCGTTCGGTTCAACTAAAATACCTTGAAGAGATTGACGCACAGGCTGTCTTACAAGTATGGACAACCATGGCCGTAACGACGTTCTCAGAACCAATGCAGGGAGAGGCGATATAGTAAAGCATGCGTTGACAGTGTTTTAGTTTTTAGGGAGCCCTGCCGGCGGGATCATAAGGGACGAAAGCAACTTCGCTGTTGCATGCAGTTCCTCCCGCGTTGCCGTACACTCCTATATAGAGTATATAGGGCTGGTTGACTGCCGGAAACTACTTGTCCAGCGGTCATATTAAGCGGCCACCACCAAAAAGTAGAGGGATACCCTGACGTCGGGCAGCCGCAGTGAAGGGGAAACGTCACCCTCGTCGCATTATCGAAACCGCAGTAGAATGGCGTTTTCGTGCGTGATTTTTTATGAGGGAGCGATAGTGGCGGCAGGAAAACGGGGACTCCAGGGAGGGCTTGTAGCCCAGCCTATCCGCCCTGCATGATATGCTGCGTACATGCGACCGTCGTGGAGTGGAACATGTATGGAAAGAACGCCGTTCCCTTTGCCGTTCCTTCACAAATGTAACGTTCCCGTTAGTTCCACCAATCCTAAGTGGAACGATGGCGTTCCTCCGTTCCTTCCAAAAGGAACTCGTTCCAGGAACGGACGTTCCGTACAACACTGAGGACTTTTAGCAGAACCTGTGTACTGGCTGAGCAAAGAAACTGTTGTGGACAATTTAACAGTGCACTTCAAGAAATACACTGATGTAAGGGCAGTGCTCGACTGCACTGAAATGCCACTACAGTGGCCAAGAGATCTGGAGTCTCAGTTATTAATGCGTAGCTGGTACAAGGGCACGTATAATGGAAAGGTGTTAATATGTGAAACACCAGGACGCAACATCAGTTAATGTGTGTGTGGTGGAAGAGCTGCTCTTTTAACACAAAACAGAGTAAAACCATGGAGATGTTCCTCCCATCCGTCGACAGAGTTATGGTAGACAAGGGTTGAGCAGCTCTACCTAGAGTACCACAGTGAAATGGTGAGGCCACAGTCCTGGCGTAAGCGCCTTTTTTTTCAAGGCTACAGTGAAAAACGACGCCCTTATAGCAGCTGTAACATCTCTGCAAAATGTGCTTGCCAAAGACACTACCCCCTCAGCATGCTGAATCATCCTACTGGATGCAGTTAGAAGTCACCAGGCAGTATAGAAGCACTTTTAACTCGGTCAGAACCCACATTTGAAGAGGCACTCTCACTTGAAGGACTCTCACAGCGAATTATACTTTCAAGATCGCTATTCAGCTTAGAAGTAGGACTATCAATCGAGGTGCAAGCAGTTAAGATCGTAGTGTCATCCGCATATAGGTAAGGTAGACAGTGCGATAGGTGAGAAGTGAGATCGTTAATGTAAATGGTGAAGAGTAATGGGCCTAGTATAGATCCCTGAGGTACTCCCCTATTGACTAATTTGAAATTAGAAAGATGATTAGAAATGCTAACAGCCTGTTCTCTGTTAGTTAAGTAACTGTGAATGAAGTTCAACGCAGGTCCTGCCACACCAACCGCGTTTAATTTAGTAATAAAAATTTTATGAAGGATTGAATCGAACGCTTTCGTGAGGTCAATAAACACTGCTCCAGCATAATTACCTGTGTCAATGTAGTGTTTAATCTTATCCGTGAATGAAAGAAGCGCGAGGTTGGTAGAGTAACCTGCACGAAAGCCAAACTGCGTGGCACAAAGAATGTTAAATTTTGTTAAGTAATTTGTTAAACGTTTTTCAAAGCACTTCTCTATAACTTTGCTGAGCACAGACAGTATTGCAATAGGGCGATAGTTAGAAACCAAACCCTTATCACCTTTTTTAAATACAGGAACTATTTTGGCTCTCTTTAAATCAGATGGAAAGACGCCATTTTTAAACAGAAGGTTAATTACATGTGAAAGGGGGTCAGCAATGATATCGGCGACATATTTCAAATGAACTGGTTGAATTTCATCAAGACCCGCGCTTGTTAACTTTAATTGCTTGATTACATTGTGAATTTCTTCTGGTATGGTAGGATATAGGAAAAATGACTGTGGTTGTCTTTCAAGCGTTCCTTCAAAGCTTTCGGACACGGGTGCATTATTAACTGTAAAGTAATTATTGAATTCATTCGCAATGGCTGTCGGATCTCGGTAGCTGCCATTAATGCTTGAAATCTTATCTATTTGTGATTCTTTAGAGTTCCTGTTCAGAAAAGAGTTGATGAGCTTCCATTGTTCAGTGATACCACCAGCTTCATGAAATTTATTTCGTAATACCTTTTTTGGCGTTTCTCAATAATTTGTTTAGGATATTTTTGTAACATGAATATCGCTGCTGCAATTTGAGGTTAAATGGGCAACGTTTCGTCTTTTTGTACATATTTTCTTTGTTACGCATGCACTTCAGTAAACCATCTGTGAGCCACGTGTTATGGGGTGCAGGATACCTTTTGTGACATCTAACAAAAGTGGTTGCTTCGCGAACACATTGCCTTAATACTGATGAGAACTGAGAATGCAGTGAAGCGGAGGTGAACGGCAATGGCCAAGTATCCATGGTGTTTTCGCCGCTATTTAATGGGTAGATAGAAAGGTAGAAGAACAATGTGAGGAGTACTTGTGCGTGGACCATCCAATGTTGGAAGAAGGCCAGGGGTGTTTTAAGGAGCTATGGGCGTCTAAAGTAGACCTGGCTGGGATGAACATGCTTGGCGGTGCCGGACTGGCTGAGACTGCGGCTGCCTCCCACATGTTAGCTGCTGTGCTCGTTGTGTGATTACAGGACTTGTCCATCATCATAGCCTATTTTCAATGTGGCCTATACGGACATATATGCCGTGTTTATTATTGTTGGACCATTCAGTACTAGCGGAACGCACTTCAAGAAACAACTGCAGCTGTGGCAAGTCATTTGCATGTAACAGTGCTCAATTCTGCATCAGTGTCCGACAGAACATATACAAGGCTGTCCAGTACTCGCACTGCAAATTGTTCCACTGGACAATTCCAGCACCGCCTACACAAATTCAGGTTTCAGTATAGTTCTGAGGGCCACTGTACATTTGTCACAAACTAAGTGCCACTTGCTCTCCGAAGAGGAGAGATTATGTGATGTCCTCCAATGATAGATTGTGACACATATAGGATGTCTTAGGCATTAATCTTCAATTATGTTGTGAATGCGCTCCAATGCATGCCATCTTAGCGAAAGTCTTCAATTTGCTCTGAAATGGCTTCAACTTTCTTGTAAGTGATGTTCGATGCATAATGGTGCTCGTAATGTCAAAGCACAAGTCTCCCAGGAAGTGGACATTGACTGAGGCAGTGTCAGGTAGCATATCTGAGAATACCGAGTGTCAGTGTAGCCCAGCTTGCACTTTCCTGGAATGGGACCCTTTCCTGGAACCTTTGGTGTACTGCTAGGTGAAGAAGCTCCAAACAGAGACCATTGTTTCAGAGTGCGCAATTTGGTCGACTTCAAAGTAGGGTGCTTGACAGAGCTTGTTCATACAGTTTACATGCAAGCTCCATTGAGTGCTTTGTGGATTCGTTTTACAACTTGCGATGTGTGTTTATTATCAAGAAGGTATGTGTCTTCATATGTCATTTCCAAGGAAAATATTTTCAATCGAAATGTGATGACAACGCAACAAAGCGAGGACATCAGATTGATTGATTTGTGGGGTTTAACGTCCTAAAACCAGCCCAGATAATGAGAGGTGCTGTAGTGGAGGGCTCCGGAAATTTTGACCGCCTGGGGTTCTTTCACGTGCACTGACATTGCACAGAAGAAGACGGGCCTCAACACTTTGCCTCCATCGCAATGGAGCCGCGGCGGCGGGGATTCGATCCCACGACCTTCGGATCAGCAGCCGAGTACCATAGTCACTAGACCATCGTGGCGGGGCCAGGATATATGAAAAGGCACGTACTTACGCCCTCATTTCTTGCGCTGTGCAAACATGTCGATTCCAATTCACCAACTAGCCCAAACAGCCGTTTTATCAAATATTTTCAAATGTCAGTAAATGTTCATGTTTTGTCCTTGTGTCTTGGCCTTTCATGTTAACGCTCTCCACACACGGAAGCCAGGAAAGACGTGTAAAGTACTTTAGTTTGATTTTAAAACTTTCGTCGCCCAGCTACTGCAAGCCAACCTCAGCGAAATGGACAATACGATGCCGTGAACGCAATCTGTTGAAAATCCCCGATATCGTTGTCACAGGCACTGGACGACCGTGACATTATCGTCGCTTGAGTGCTCCACGTGCAATTGACCACTGCCGACTAGGGTTACTGTACATGCTCCCTACGGGAGCAGAGTTGCGCGTAGGTCTGCCATCTTCAGCGCGCAAGCAACCGAGGTCTTGAAGGCCAACGTCACATTTGCAGCAGACAAGCTTCTCGTAACTTATGTGATCATGGTCCAAGCCCGGTCTTATAGCCACTTTATCAGGGCTAATCAATGGCCACCTGATGGAACATGTACAAATAGCTGATCCATTTAACGTCAGCGACGATAAATATCCTGCCGTACGTTTTGGCAACACGTCGCCTCCTGCAGGATCTTTTTCGCTCACACCCTCGTGGCGCCATCTGTCGAAAAAATATGAACGTGTAGCGAGAAACTCAAGGTACGAAAGAAACGTTCCTTAATTGTGAAGCGACGTTTTGCTAGAATGGAAGGAGAACAACTTGCTTTGTTGGTTATCAGTGAAGTTCTAAAAAAGTAGTGACAAGGTGGCGCTGCGGTGTCAACCTGTTTATCTGTGCCTGAGCGACATTTCCTGCCCAGTGCATGGGTGTAAGCGGCAAATGGAAAGGAGACGCACAACTTTGATTCCCTGCGGGAGGCTATACAGTAACTCTACAGCCGACAAAGTTACAGCGACACCTTCACGAGCTGCTCTCCCCACATGACTTAGATATACGTCCGACTGCGTTGACACCTCAATGGGAAACCACCTCCTCAAAATTGAAAGTGGGCTTTTAAGGGAGCCGTATTAAAAATATAATCATTGCGTTGCGAGGCGCTGCGATATTCTTTTTTGGGTACTCCACGCCAGTGCACTTATTTACAGCAGCAATAAATATCAGAAGTCCGTGTCAGCGCTCCTTTAAATTTGAAAAGGAATATAATTACATACAATTATATAAAACATATATGTGGAGATGCAACAGCAACAAACTGCCATTACAGTAGACAACACTCACGTCTCACAGGAGGATCCTTTGAGAAGGTGACATTCCTTGTTGATGCTAAGCAGGGCAATTAAGTTGGAAGGGACGGATCTTGGCAAGGTAATGAATGCTGCGAAATATACGGAAAGTAATACGACTGCACTAAGGTGCCGAAAATGCACCTGGATTGCACAGATGCCGTTCTAACAATGTCATGACCTATTGATGTCTGTCATGTGCTTACACCCTACCATGCCAATTTTAGCATATTCCACCATGGTTTATTCCAAGAGAACAAGAACACCAGGACAGCGGCGTTACGTAGACAGTTGCTCAATAGAGTGACTTTCGTTGGCTAAGAAATGTTTTGCGTATTTAAAAAACTGGAATGAACTGACATTCCGAACTTCTCAACTTTCACGATGGTTTCCGTTTGCAGATATCAAGCGCTCGATATGTAACCCTTAGTTCTCCGACCCTCAAATTAAAACAGCAAACATTAAAACCAACAACCCTACATGTGTGCTGCATTGTAAGATTGTGTGCAACAGGTAGTTCGGGGGCTTTATTAAGGCTTATCACATGCACAGGTCTTTGAATGTTGTTTCTGACGACTTAATGTCTTAATGCTGCCAGCTTCAAAATTGTAGAGCAATGTCTCATACGAATTGCATAAATGACAAGCCTGTACAAAATCTGGGAGGGGGTGGGGCTTACGAAGTGCTACTAGACTGTAAAGCCTCGCATGTTTAGTGTGCATTTCTTCCGGTTTTAAACTGAATTCGCAACAGAGGACCCACAGAAATACATAAGCGGTAGGCGTAAATTTTATTTCAGGCAGACACAGCTTTATTTTGCAGAATTACCTCCCTAAAATTCATGAATATGTCATGCACATGTCAGTCAATTCATGTTGTATGCAGATTACTGCTGCATATATCGTGAAATTAAGTGTACATATGATTCTGAACAACTGCACAAAGACCACAGCTCAGTAATACCATGGTGCAGTACGTGGAAAATGAAGCTCAACGTGTCAAAGGCAGTGTCATTAGGTATGCCGAGAAAAAGCAGCCCATTCTTACAGATTAATGCATGTGTCGAGGAGTGTTCAGGTTGACTACACTCCTCGAATAGTAGTGCTTGGTAGCGAGAGGTGGCACAGTTCAAGCTACGCCGCAACAAGGACCAGGGACAGTCTCCTCGTCGTCTTCGTGAATCAGGGAAACTGGGTTGCCCATTGCCCACTACTCATTCATTAATAGTACACATGGAACTGATACCACTATCCATTGTCAATTAATATAAGTACCCTGGCTTTGTCGTCAACAGCACCCCAGCTAGGACACAAAGGATTTAAGACGTCTTCGAGACGGATATCCGAGACGTTAACGACGTCGCAGAAACGTCACGCGCAAGAAGTTTTGGTGTAGAAGACGTCGTATATCTCGTCTAATGTCCGTCTTGTTGCACATAAACGAGACGTTTCCTGAACGTCTTTGAAACGTCATCAAAAAGCTGGTCTTTTCGACGGCTTGGGGGAGCCTCCAATAATCCCATTTACCGGGATTTCTGGATCCGTTTAGTCTTACCAAAGACGTCATCAAAAAGCTGTTCCTGAAACGTTAGCCGTAATCTGAAAAAGAAGCAGGAATCGTGCTCGGGAACGGAGCGCGCCCACCAAAATTTTGATCTGGTTACCACCCTCAGAACGTAAGCTAACGCCTTAGGGGTACAAATAACCACAAGACATTTTTTGCACCCCTAAGGCATTAACTCTGTGGTTCTGAAAGTGTCTACGGGATCATAATTTTGGGGGGGCACCCCCATCCGCGGACGCTGCCCCTGCCTTTGTGGTAGTAGCTGCGACCTGCTGTTACCAGCTGCACCATAATCTTTTCGGTGCTGCAGAGTGGGGGGTGGTGCCAGAATACTTTCGTAGTTACGTCCTAGGAAGAAGTCGTGGCATCGCACTTGCCTGGAACTCTTTTCTTTTTCTCGTGTTAAAGGCATCAGCACTGAGTGCAACAGAGCAAAAATAGTGCAGTAAGGTAGGTGCACAGTTCTCAACAAAGGCTTCATCAGTCTTAGCATTTAAGTCAAAATTGGTTGTCATGAATACAAAAATCAATCTAGCATGTAATTGTAGAGTATGAAGCAAATCTACCAAAAATAATAATGACATATCTTTCTACAGTGAAGGATAGACAGTTTCATGGTAAGCGGCCTAACAAGGAGGCCTCTGTGCCAATGATCACGAAGCCGACACACTGCTACATCAACATTTTATTGAGAAACTAATTTGTGCAAGTTTAAAAAAGAAGAAAATGAGAAATGCGAGAAAAACGAAACCACAAATATTCAAAAGGAACTGCAGAAAAAATACTTTAAATATATTTGAAACTTATTAACCGCTAGAGGCTTCCAAAAGAGCACTACTAGTCACACAGTAATCAACAGCCAAACGACTATGCGCTTTTCACCGTGATAGCAGCGCATCCAGTTATATGGGCAGAGACAGAACAATGGATGACTGTGTGATAGCCACTTTCAATCATGTTATGCAGTATCTTCACCGCATAAAATCAAGGAATATAAACAAAAGAACTCAAATATGACTCAGGACATGAAAGTGAAAATTTGTCTAGGACATCAGCTGATGTAATGAGGCAGACTTTAAAAGACAACTAAAAACATCAATCAAGTGTCGATGAATATTGACCAAAGTGACCTTCAAAGAAAGTATCGCATGAAATATTAACAAAATCGGTATAATGAGCAACGTCGCAATGCAGTGCACAATCTCTCATAGCGAGCAACGTTACATCGAAGCAACCTCCGTTTCATAATGAAGCTACATACGTGCTCGAAGTCGAATAGAGTGGAAACAGTGTTGAGGCGACGAAAAAGAAAAAAAAAGAAGCAGTATTCTCGATCACATATACAAAATACAGGTGTGGCTCTCTACAATTAAAGCACTGTATTACGCACATATATGCAAATCTGACATGAACGGCGATCAGACTGGCAAGCATCAGTTGGAAGCCAAAAAAGAAAAAAATATTTGGCACCCAGCGCATTAAGCTATTGCTAAAAGGGACTTCAAATAACCATCAGGTCTACATGTGCAGGATTAAGCTGGGAGTCTCCGAATTTCGCCCTGTTTCACATTAAAAAATAAAAACACTGTTACCTTATACCTAGTCATTAAACAAGACACTTCGAACAGCCAACTCCTTTGAGACTGCAACCTCTACCAAACGCGCAACCAGTTCACGTTCACACTCATCAAAAACTAGTTGTAGTGTCCAGGCTTAGTGCAGCTGGTGAATACGATGCTACTGGCATCATATGACACGCTGAAACCGCCGTCGCGGAAATGCTTTGAATGTAGAACCTCGGTGGGGCCGTGGTAGAACGCCTTTGGTGCCCTATCAGGTTATCCATACAACCGCCGATTAAGCCGCATGTATTCCTGCAAAGGAAAAAAAAATGGGGCCGTTATTTTCTATAAAACTGTTCTACAACTGTGCTTTGAGGAACGAAATTTGAAATGCATCGCTGTCATAGAGTGCGCCCTTTACAGGAAGTGTTCATAATATGCTGCAACTTGCAATAGATAAACACTCAAAATGAAATTTCCTCGAGTGCCTGGTTCTTCTGCACTGCTGCCTGCACGATACATATATAAATTTAACGAAGCAACAAACTATGAAGCCTAGGAAAGCATAGGAGAAGTTATTGGGGTTCTTAATTGTAGTATTATACTTGTGGAGTAAGTATAAAGGAATTTAAGTGGACGAAATGACAAACCTGCCTTCTGTGGGAACCGAACCCACGACCTTCGGATAAGGCGTCCGATGCTCTACCGCTGAGCTACGAAGGCGGTCGTCCCCCCCATCCCTTCTATCGGATATATGTGCACATACAATCTAACACTCCCAGGATTGTATGTACATATACCTATGTACATATATACGAAGCTCAGCGAGTTCCGCCGAAGCTTGGACGCTCGTGCTAGATGCCTAGCGATGAAAAGGAAGAGAAGAAAGAAGTCAGGATACAACAGCCGGCCTGCGGCAAAGGCGCCGTGTCTATATCTCTCTCATTTACAATATACAGTGGTGTTCGGGCCGTCTCCGCAGGAAACTTGATGCATCTGCTGATGCTAGCACCGCCGAATAGTATGACACTCGTGAACCTCAAACTGCACATTACTGATTCGTAGTTTATTTTGGACGCATTCCCATACGCAGCATGTAGAAATCGAGTGACACACATGCTTCACACTTAGACGGCGAGAATATTCTTCGAGGCGTGCTTACGTGCTCACTGCGCACTCGGTATTAAAGGGACCCTGCAACACATTTTGAACACACTGAGCAAACGGTGCCAATCAGTCGTTGAGGCTTCTGTGAACGTGTGAGCCAAATGTTATTGTGCTGCAAGCAGAGTTGACTTGCAGTTTCATTTTAAATACATCATGCAATCGCCTGCTATTGTTCCAACAAGTGACGTCACTAGCAGCACCGACCCACTAGTTGCCTGCTCTTCTTTCAACAAGTAACGTCACCGGCGCCAACGACTAGGTCCCTTCGCTCACCTCGGTCTTTTTAAAGACAGGCACTCAGATTGCCTTTATTTATTTAATGCAAAATGAACAAATATATAATTCCAGACTACCTTTCCGTGACCGTAAGTTCAGCCAGTGACATATCTGCCTCGAGCAAAGTAGTCGGCGCCCTAGTGACATTTGTTGGAACGAAGAGCAATGTGAATTACAGCTGTGTTTGAAACCAAATAAAAAATTCCCTGGTGCACGCAGCTCAATAATATTTGGCTCACACGTTCACAATAACCTCCACGACTGTTAGGCATCGTTTGCTATCGAGATTCCAAATGTTGCAGGGCTCCTTTAGTAAATGGGACCTTCAAGATCGCGCGATCGACGGGCACGGTGACTGCGCACCACAACTGTGCATAGCATCAACAAATTTTCGCTGTGGCTTCGATTTCGCCTGACACAAACTGCCTTCCATGGCCAGGTAATAGTGAAGTACAATGCAAAGAAATATGGCTCATTTGGGGTAGCGAGTCTGTCGCGGGGTAGGAGGAAAATGTCAAACGTTCCGCAGAAAACTGTTGAATGGCACCGTGGCTTTGATTTGACGATACATAGGCATGCACCGCTAGATCCCGGCACCGGACAAGTTGGCGGCGCCCGTAATATACAATAAAAATAAACAAAATACGTCCAAACGTTCATGTATAGGTCGTAGTAACACGCCGCTCACCCATAGCCCGACGTAGTAATTCGCTGTTCGTCCCCTTATCATCTCTGTCCTGCGCTATCAGCCCAGCAACCTGGTCCAAGTCTTCACTCCCCAGTCCGTACCACGTGAAACACTGCACAGCTTATGGCATGCCAAAAATCTACTGTGCACAACAGCGTCCCTGTAACAATACTGTGGAACCAGACAACAGGTCGTGTAATTGTTTTGGTATTTGCTGTCTGCTAGAATGGCGAACCCCACAATGCAGAAAACCGCAACAGCGTGGACAATGAGAATTAATAATAACGAACATTCGCGAACGAGTCACATGCCTCTGACAAAGTTTAAATATGACCGAGAACGAGCACAACGACACTCATGCTCATATGAATGCTGAGCTGCGACAAGTCATTCCACCACCATAAGACGTCATGATTGCCTACGGCAGTTCTGCTGACATGCCACAACAAACAATGCACGATTTTCACATCCACATCATATGCACGTAAATTTCGCAGCCCTGAACTGAAATCTCACGACTGCAATGCCACAGTGAAAGAACGCGCGGCAATGGTTGCCCTACAACGCGCGATATCACATGCATGTATTCGTCTGTGTAAGACACGAGTAAATTACTACTACCCGACATTGTTGTACATGCGCTGCACTCGCTACCCGTAACGACCAAATGACAGGATGGTGGGAACGAATCCAATGCACTCCTTACTCACTAATCAGGCTGAACACGAACATAGATCTAAGAAAGCTTCAGAATGCATTCATACACGGTGATCTGAATAATAAAACCGCAGTTGCGTTGCTTTGTGTTTAATGCGTCAACCAACTTATTAGCTTACATAGCATTAATGCTCCTTGTATCTGTCACAGACCGATTTGCCCAATCCGCGGAACACATGAGTGATCTCATAGGCATCATGCTAAGCCATTCAAATGTGGTACTTAGATTTATTGTCGGCGAGACGTAGTTATTGGTGTTACGGGATCCAGTCACAGAAGCTCGGGGATTGAACCAGGGTTAACCTAAGGAGGAAAGTAGAAAGAACATAATGCCACCAGACAAACACACGCAGCAGTTGTAGCACGGTAACGGAATTTTCGCCAGAAACGAAGGAAGAGCCAGCCGCGAACAACTTGACTACACTGACTCCGCCGCCAACCACGCAAACGAGCTCCGCGGCTTCGCTGCCTTGCTTCGTGTCTCCGCGTGTTTGCGCCAGCCTGCGCCCTCTCGCCTCATCTCCCCGGCGACCGGCGAGAAGGAGCCAGACATTCTGGCGCCTCCCTCCCGGCCCCATTGCAGCTGGCGACATCTCGGCGCTGTGCATTGTGGCGACGCCCGCCGACGCTTTGCGCCATGCCCTGCGTTTTGATCTCCGGTGGGGAGAAAGCGGGGGCGGTATTTTTCCACGTCTGCTTACCGTCTTGCGTAGGACGGATTCATTGTCCCTTTGATGTCGCTCCCGCTTAGTTCGCGTGGGTGACGTCAGCCATGCGAATTAAGACGTTAATCCCCCAATAAGACGTCTTTTTGGTCTTGTGTGGTAGCTGGTACACTATCGTTGAATGATCATGTTAGCAGGGTATCGATTAAAAGCCATTCGCGTGTTGAACTTGCTACGACGCAAATTGAGAACTGCACCCTATGTTCTTAAAAGTTCTTTTACGTGTCAAAGGTACGACGAATTTTAGAATATGCTTGCGCTGCCTGGGACCCGGTCACTAAGGTAAATATTGATGAATTGCAGCGCATGCAGAAACGTGCCACCCGGTTTGTGACAGGTGGATTAGAACTTCACCAAAAGGTCAAGAGAAATTATCAGTGCACTTGAATGGTCATTACTGCCCTCAAGGCGTAAATACTATGTCTTTTCTACAACATAATAACTGAGAAAACGGCGATCAATAAAACTTACATTAAACCACCAACCGACATATCATCACGACGGGACCATCTACTCCTTAAAAGTACGCGAATGTAAGTGCCGAATATGTACTTTTGCATATACCTTTTTTCCGAAAACTATACACGAATGGAATAGTCTTCCGTCAAGTATTGTTACCGCACCTAACACAGCGTACCCTTCACTTGTAAAAGAGTATGGTGTTTGTTACCTAATGTCGCTTTTTTTCGCCTATTGTCAACGTTTTGCATTTATAAAAGGCGGAAATATCCAGCCCACGTATGCTACACACACACACACACACACACACACACATATATATATATATATATATATATATATATATATATATATATATATATATATATATATATCTTGTCATGAAGATAAGCAATACACGATCGGCGGAAGAGGACAGCCTTCTTTAATGGCGGCCAGCACCAAAAGAACGCTCGCACAACTGCGCTCTTCATCGTCTTCCTCTGCTCGAGATCGGTGCCTGTAGTGGGGAGCTTGCTTCTTAAAACTTGCTCTGCGGTGGGCACTTTGCTTGGCGTCATTACTCCCCCCTGTGAAATGCGACCGTACCGGTCGCCGATGGGGCTGATGCAAATGAAACAGAGGGCAAGGAAAAATATGGTCAGATGACTTCAGCACGGGCGTAGTACGGCTCGTCGGGCTTGATACGCACTAGGTGAACAATATCTGGTCGGGGCCGCCGTCGGCTCATGCTCGTAGCAGAACTTTGAGGAACGACTTCGTAGTTCACGCCGCTGAGGCGCTTTGTTATCCTGTAGGGGCCGAAATATCTGCGCAGCAGTTTCTCGGAGAGACCCTGCTGCCGGATGAGCGTCCATAGCCAGACGTAGTCACCAGGTTCATAGTGAATTTCTCTTCGGCCGTCGCTGTATCGGCGGGCATCGGCACTTTGCTGGTTACGGATTCGGTTTCGAGCGAGCTGTCGAGCTTCTTCAGCCTTCTGGACGATGTCGTCAGCATTGTCGATGATCCGGTGTCGACTGGTAGCATCCTAAGGGGATGTGACACGACGTCCATAAAAGAGTTCAAACGGTGTGAAACGGGTAGTTTCCTGCACAGCTGTGTTGTATGCAAATGTCACATATGGCAGGATTTGGTCCCACGTCTTGTGCTCTACGTCGACGTACATCGACAGCATATCGGCCATTGTCCTGTTCAGGCGTTCCGTTAAACCATTTGTTTGGGGGTGATAGGCCGTGGTTTCCGGTGGCTGGTGTTAGTAAGCGTGACGATCTCCTTGATTAAGTCAGCAGTAAACGCTGTGCCTCGATCAGTGATCAAGACGGAAGGGGCGCCATGACGTAATACAATGTCGTGCGTAAAAAACGTGGCGACTTCGGCAGTGGTTCCGCGGGCTACAGCCTTGGTTTCTGCGTACCGCGTCAGGTAATCAGTTGCGACGACTATCCACTTGTTTCCTGCAGACGACGTGGGAATGGAACCGAGGAGATCCATTCCGATCTGCTGAAACGGTGCTGCAGGGTGTTCCAAGGGTTGCAAAAGTCCAGCAGGTTTTAAAGGTGGAACCTTTCGTCGCTGACAGTCACGACAGCTTCTGACGTAGCGCTGAACGGACGAGGATAGCTGCGGCCAATGGTATTTCTGGCGTACGCGTGCCAACGTCCTGGAAAATCCTAGGTGCCCGGCACACGGATCCTCATGGCATGCCTGTAAGACTTCTGCACGCAGTGAAACTGGAACGAGTAGGTGTGTTTCCTGGCTGTTTTCGAAATTTTTCTTGTAGAGGATGCTGTTTCGGAGGCAGTAAGAAGTGAGCCCTCGCGACATGGGGCGCGGAACAACGACGTCCGCACTCTCAAGGTACCTGATCAGAGGCAGCAATATTGTGTCAGCGCGTTGGTAGTCGGCCATCTCGACAATGTCGACGACGCAGAGAAACGGAAAATCATGCTCCAAGTCGCTCGTTTTCAAAGGTAAAGGATCACGTGAGAGGCAGTCAGCGTCGCCGTGTTTCTGCCCGGACCGGTAGACCACTGTCACGTCGCACTCCTGAAGGCGAAGGCTCCAACGAGCGAGGCGACCTGACGGATCTCTAAGGTTCGTAAGCCAACACAGCGAGTGATGGTCGCTCACAACGCAAAATGGTCTTCCGCAAATGTACGGTCGGAACTTGCAGATAGCCCAAATGACTGCTAAGCACTCCTTTTCCGTCGTGGAGTAGTTGGCTTCCGCTTTTGTCAAACTGCGACTCGCGTAGGCGACTACCCGTTCAGCACCGTCTTGCCACTGAACGATAATAGCGCCGAGGCCGACATTGGTGGCGTCTGCGTGGATTAAAGTGGTAGCCTCCTCGTCGAAATGTGCGAGTACAGGGGCGGTTTGCAGGCGCTGGCGCAACTCCGCGAAGGCTTCCTGTTGTTCTTCGGTCCAGTTGAAGGGTACGCCTAGGCGTGTTAGTCTTGTTAATGGTTCGGCGATCTTTGAAAAACCTTCGACAAAACGACGGTAGTACGCGCACAGACCTAGGAAACGTTGGACTGCCTTCTTGTCCGCGGGACGGGGAAACTCTGCGACGGCAGCCAGTTTCTCGGGGTCTGGTCGAGCACCGTGGGAACTAACGACGTGTCCGAGAAATTTTAACTCCTGAAATCCAAAGCGGCATTCTTCTGGCTTAATAGTCAGATTTGCCTTTCTGATCGCAAGGAGCATATCCTGTAGGCGATGTAGGCGATGTTCGGCAAACGTTCTCGAAAATACCACGACGTCGTCCAAGTACATTAAGCATGTCTGCCATTTCAGTGCAGATAGAACAGTGTCCATCATTCGTTGGAATGTGGCAGGTGCGGAAAAGAGGCCGAATGGGAGGACCTTGAATTCATATAACCCATCTGGGGTAACAAACGCCGTTTTTTCGCGATCGCGCTCGTCCACCTCGATCTGCCAGTACCCTGACTTGAGATCCGATGAGGTGAAAAACTTGGCGTGGCGTAGACGGTCTAGGGCGTCGTCGATGCGGGGAAAAGGATAAACATCGCGTTTCGTGACACTATTAAGCCGCCTGTAGTCGACACAGAAGCGCAGTGTATTGTCCTTCTTAACGAGAACGACGGGTGACGCCCATGGATTAGCGGATGGCTGAATGACATCATCGTTTAGCATATCCTGCACCTGGCGCTTTACGACTTCTCTTTCTGCAGGCGAAACGCGATACGGATGCTGGCGAAGCGGCCGGGCTGACTCTTCGGTAATAATACGATGCTTTGCCACAGAAGTGCGTCGAACTTTTGACTCGGTAGAGAAGCAGTCAGAGAAGGCATTGACAAGGTCTAGCAGTCGCTGTTTACACCCTTCCGGTAGGTCAGGGATAATGCGAATGCAATCCTTCAGATTGGCCTCTTTTGTTGGGTTTTGCGCAGCTGTGCCTAGCGAGGCGACATCTGTGAAAGCAGCTATTTCATGGGTGAAGGCGACAGCTGTGCCTTGCGGTACGGGCTGGTATTCATTGCTGAAGTTTGTCAACATCACTAATGAGCATCGATTCTCTGAAGGTGAACGAGGCCTCGTGCAATACAGAGGTTCCGCTCAAGCAGTAGTGGAATGTTCGCCTCGACGATGCCTTCGTAGCCGTCGAATGCGTCGCATGTTACCAACGTCAGTAGGCTGCTTCGGGGCGGTACCGTTACGTTGTCGGCAACAATGCGCAAGGCCTTGTCAGCGTTGTTGTCGGGTCCACCATCGTTCGCTATAGCTTTTGCTGTAGAAAAAGTTACGCTTGAATTATAGCTCCATTCTCCTGCAGGAAGTCCATGCCAAGTATCAGCTCCCTAGAACAATCGGGCAGGATGATGAATACTCCGAGGTAAGTAAATCCACGAGCAGTACAGCTGCCGACGGGGGTTAGTAGATGACCTCCAGCAGTACGGACTTGTGATCCTGTCCATTGCGTAAAAACTTTCTTTAACTTTACCGCGAGGTCTTTACTCATAACTGAGCTCTCGGCACCAGTGTCAATTAAGGCCGTAACTTCGTCGTCGTCGTCGTCTACGGTAACAAGTATCTCCGACGTTACGACGTGCCTGGAATCGTGTGCGCGTGTGTGGACGTCGGTCTGTTGTCGTCGTTGTCGTCGAGATGGAGGATATTCCATTCGTTCGGCGTCAGCGGTCTCACCTCCGGAGGTCGCTGAACTCAGTTTTCCGGACTTGCAGGGCTGGGCGCCCGACGACGGCGGGCGTCACGGGGAAACAAGGGACTTGGTGACCTGTATCGAGCAGGCGACGAAGAACGAGGCTCGTGTCTTCCATGCTCGTATGGACAGTCTTGGCTTGCAAGGAAGTTCTCTATCTCCACTGGTCGCTCACCAGGGCGCGGGCGAGGTGCACTCGGAGCGAACCCACGGAGACCCACTCGCCGGTAGGGGCACGTCCTGTAGACGTGGCCAGCCTCTCCGCACTGAAAGCAGAGGGGCCTGGAGTCGGGGGTCCGCCATATGTCGCTTTTTCGTGGCCTCTACTCCTCAACGAGTGGTGGACTGCGACGCCTGAATACTGCTTCCCTTTGAGCGGCGGGGTAAATAGGCGGCGTATAGCGACAGTCGTCGGGCGGCTTCCGCATAACTTATGCGGACTGGTTCCTGCTGGTATGGTACCTCGTAGGGGTGTGGTACGTCGTAACGTTGTGGTACGTCGCAGCGTTCTGGCCCCTCGTAGCTCGGAGCTTGAACAGCTTGCCGAATCTCATCGCGCACCATCTCCGCCACAGAAATTCGCGCTGGCGGTGCGGCGGTTACCTGCATTTTCTGGAGCTCCTCTCTGACAACCATTCGGATCAGCTCCCGTAAGTCCGCAATGTTGTTTCCCGATGCCATATGAGGGGCGTTTGAAAGTTCCAAGACGTCGCGATCGTACTGCCTGGAACGCTGTCGAAGGGCTCTTTCCATGGCTGTCGCTTCAGCAAGGAAGCCCGCAAGTGTAGCTGGAGGGTTTCGGACAAGGCCTGCGAATATTTCCTCTTTGACACCCCGCATAAGATGTCTCACCTTTTTTTGTTCGGTGATTGAGGTGTCCGCACGTCTGAAGAGCCGAGCCATGTCTTCAGTGTACGTCGTGACGCTTTCATTCGGGGGCTTGATACCTCGTCTGTATCGCCAGCTCTGCCTCCTCCTTTCGGTCAGCGTTGGAATATGAGGCGATCACCTGACGACGAAATTCCTCCCACGAAGTCAACGTCGCCTCGTGGTTGTAGAACCATGTCCTCGAGGAGTCTTGGAGCGCGAAGTAGACGTTGCAAAGCTTGCGCTCTTCATTCCAGCCGTTGCAATCAGCGACCCGGTCAAAATGGTCTAGCCAGTCTTCCACGTCTTCTGAAGGATCTCCGTGAAAGATAGGTGGTGGCTGTGGTTGGTTGACTATGACGTGATGCGTTGTGGAACACGCGCAGCAGAGCGCTGTGGGTCCAGGTTCATGGCGCGGACACGATGAGGTAACGGACTGGGTTCTGGTCGGAGCCCTTGGAGGCGACGGCTTGCGCGTACGTGGATAGGAGTGATATCGCCCGGACTTCTCACTGGACTTGAGTCAGGGCTACGCTGTTGCTCCGGCGATGATAGCATGTACCCAGCACTTCCACCACTAAAATGTCACGAAGATAAGCAATACACAATTGGCGGAAGAGGACAGCCTTCTTTAATCGCGGCCAGCACCAAAAGAACGCTCGCACAACTGCACTCTTCTTCGTCTTCCTCTGCTCAATATATATATATATATATATATATATATATATATATTCACTGGTCGCGTCACATTCGGCACCGTTTTTACATGCTGCCCCAAATCCACAAGGAGGGTAACCCTGGTAGGCCTATCATATCGGGCACAGGAACCCTAACCGAACTCTTATCTAGTTATATTGACTCATTAATCAGAGCCATACCGCCTACACATGAATCATTCTTACGCGACACAAACCATTTCCTCCGCGAAATATCGGACATAAAAATCCCAGGTGGCGCCTTCCTTGTGACATTGCACGTTAGCTCACTCTACACGAATATTCCGCATGACGACGGCATAAGAGCTCTCGTGGAGTCCTATGGCAACCACAACCCTACCGCATATCCAGACCAAATTAATTGGAAACCTAACGAGCTAGGCTAGTCCTGGAATTCAACAGCTTTGAATTTAATGATCGGTACTACCTTCAACCCAGCGGCACGGCAATGGGCACTAAGATGGCACGAAATTACGCTAACATATTTATGCACCACATAGAATCCAACTTCCTATCGTCTTATAAGATTAGGCCGATGTTCTATAAACGCTACCTGGACGACATATTCTTCATTTGGACTCATTCAGAGGACGAACTTCTCAAGTTCATACAGGTCTTCAACCAAGTGCACCCAAGTATTTCTTTTACGCACTCTTATTCTAGCACCGAAATAAATTTCCTTGATGTTCACCTAAGGATGGAAGACGGTGCACTAGTCACGAGCGTATACAGAATACCTACGGATAGGCAACAGTACCTGCACTTCAATAGCTGCCACCCGCGCCACTGTAAAACTAGCATTCCTTATTCTCAGGCACACAGATTCAAAAGAATATGCTCCCGCACGGAAGACTTCCACAAAAGCACCGCACGGACACCTGAAGTGCTTGTCGATCAAAAGTACCCACCATCTATCTCGACCGCCAGGCGCTCCTGTATGACCAAAAAGACACCGACCACGTACGCCGAAAACCTTGTTCTAATCTTTACTAGCAATCCACCGAACGTTAATAAAACCTTGAAAAAACATTTTAACATATTGGAACAAAGCGAGCGACTCTCCAAAATTTTTACCGATCCTCCGCGTGTGGTATACAGGCGAGCGAAAAGCATAAGGGATCACGTTGTACATTCAAAAATAGGAACAGTGCCTCTGGACGGGTGTCGACCCTGTGGGAAATCCATATGCGGCGTGTGCAAACACATACAGAAAACAAAAGTTGCAGAAAGCACACATTCTAATTTTAAGCACAGAATTAAAGCACAACTCGACTACGACTCCAACAATGTTATTTATCTCTTACAGTGTGGAATATGTAAGATGCGGTACATAGGACAGACAGACACACCATTCAGGATAAGCTTCAACAGCCATCGGTCCCATGTGCGCTCAATACCTGGCCTTCCGCTCTCTCAACACATCAACTTGAAATGTGACAGCTTTGAGGATGTCCGGGTCACACTACTGGAAAGTAACTTTCGGAGCACCAGAGAACGTGAGCAAAGGGAATCCTACTTTATCTACAAATTTGGCACAATCAAGCGTGGCATAAATGAACATCCTGGCGCTCTCCCGGTGTTACGATCATTAGGAATTGAACATTCAAATTGATGAACTTTGTATCCTCAATTACAAGATCGGCCATTCCCGCCAGTTATCATTGCCTCCTTCGACCGGTTTTTTTTTAAAGCTGTGCGCGCCCGATTCTGTCGGCCTGGCCCTGCTGGAATTACCAGTGTAGTGCAAGCCGACACACGCAAAGTGACTCCGGAGATCGTACGACAGGAGGGGACAAGACGTCATTGTGGTGTACACAGCATTTGACTGCTTCAAAACCTCGTCTTTCTGCGCAGCTCTTTTCCTTCATGTCACCCTTTCTTCTCCCTTGCCTACCCCACCCCGGCGCGCGGTCTGCGCCTTTTATGCCCAAATACGACCTCCGTTCTTCCCTCCTGGGCACGTTGCTGTGCAGCGGCACCACAGACCAAACCACATAATGTACGCTACTGAAAGTGTCGTTAGTTTCGCCAGACAAAAGCCGGCGCCACGGTATCAATGCCTAATTGATAGAATACCCTTTAAAATGTCTACGGACTCGGACAGCACTGGCGCGGCGGATTGCACTCGTCCTCTTTGCTGTCTCCCCCATTTTCGCCCCTCTCTCCTTTTTTTCTTGTTTTTCTTTTTTTCTTTTTTCCTTCGCTCTCTCTCTCTCTCTCTCTCTCTCTCTGTGTATGTGTGTGTGTGCGAGTTGCTGCTTTTGCTTGACTTGCTCATCTTTTGTTGCAGAGAAGATGCCAGCAATCTTTTTATTATTACTTTTCTTTTTAATTTTAATTATTTCCGTATATTTTTACCCTACTCATTCTCTTTCTCATCCTTTTCCTTCTCTCCTTACTACCAGACAAAGTGTGGTATATAAGGCCATACTAGCCTGTGGTTAACATGTCTTCAAAAAGGTCGGGCTCCGGAAACGTCAGTAAATATACTGCTGTGCAAAAACGAACGTGCGTCGTACTCTCTTTTGTTCCTTCTCTCTCTCTCTCTCTCTCTCTCAATCTATATATATATATATATATATATATATATGCGGAATTGAAGTTCGTATGGATGCGGTGAATTACAAAGGCAGAACGATCGACTCACGGTGAAAAAGTAATTTTATTCGACGTTTCGACCAGGGTCTGGCCTTCGTCAGAGTGCGTTGGTGCAGGAGAAGCATTGATTTTATATGCGCACATAAGTGTTCTGTCACGGCCGTTTTTGCATATCTACGATGTGTCACTAAAACAGCACGTGGTACGGCATAAATACATCAGTTTCGATGGTAGCTTGGGGCTTTTCTTGCCTGCTCGCGTATCAGAAAAAGCACATCGTTATTCAAATATAAGAAATACATAGCGATACATAAAAACAAATGAGCACAGTGTGGGCAAATAACTAAACAGAGCAAGAGACTGGAGAGATAGATAATCTGTGATATGAAGTGGTGCTGTCAAGAGAGGCAGGTAAGTTTTCCGACTTTTTCATTTACACCGGCTGAAACAGTGTTGAACTTGTAGATGAGGAATGATTCACGAATTTCGCGTTCGTGGTGGGTCGTGAAACCGGATTCTAGTAATGTTATGCTCATATTTTCGATAAGGGTGATTTGTCATATTTACGTGCTTGGATACCGGAAGGTTGGGAAGTGTCTTGCAGTGGGCTTTGTGGTTATTAAATCGATATCGGACTGGTGTCTCGGTTTGACCAATGTACTGAATTTTACAGACTACGCATTCCAGCATGTAAATAGCGTTGCTGGTATCACACGTGTAGTTGCCTCTGATTTTTAGACTGAAGTTCGATGCAGTGCTGGTAGCCATTAAGGATGTTGGCATTTGAGCGCATACTTTGCATCACGGCTTGTTGCATGGGCGGCATCCAAGATGCACAGCAGAACTAGCTTTGGATGAGGCTAGTACGTTGCTGACGTTTCTGCCACGGCGGTAAACAACACGTGGGGCTTGATGAAAAATGTTCTTGAGTCGGTCGCTTTGCATGAGAATGTTATGGTGCTTTTTAAAAATTCCCGAGACGTTTGGGACTGATGCTCAACGCGTTAGTACTAAGTTTATCTGTGATTTCGCAAGCTGGCTCTTTTTTCTTCCGGAGGAGAGTCTGGCGGTCAAGAATACTTGCGGGTGCAACTGCATCATCGATAAGGTTCGCTGTGTATTTGTGCTTGATCAAGGCGTCGCGGAGGCCAGCACAGTTACGGTCAAAATCGCGGTTGTCCAAGCAAATTCCTTTAAAACGAAAAGCTTGCCCCGTATGGGATACTGGTCTTCCAGTGCTTAAGATGGCTGCTCTCTAAATGCAAATATTGAGGCCTGTCACTTGGTTTGCGGAAAAGATTGCTGCTAGGATTGCCGTTCTTTACCGACACTGTCACGTCTAGAAAATTGATGGTGGTTGGAGAATAGGAGTGAGAAAATGATATGGACTGATGTGCGGTGTTAAAACTGGATATGAATGCTAGGAGTTCGAGTTCCCCATGGTGCCAAATCAGAAAGATGTCATCGATGAACCTCTTATAGTAAAAAGGCTTTAGTGGGTAGTTAGCGAGAAACTGATCTTCAAGTAAGCCCATAAATATGTTCGCGTAGTTAGGACCAATCCGTGTTCCCATTGAAGTGCCGTTAATCTGGGCGTAGTGCGTGCCATCAAATTAGAAGTTATTGAGTTGTAATAATAATTTCAAGAGAACACCTAGCGTAGGTCCGTCGACATCAGCACTTAAGTTCTGACTCTCGGAAGCTTGCACCACTGAGCGAATGCCATCGGAGTGGGGAATGTTGGTGTATAGCGACGCAACATCTAGGGTTGCAAGCTGGGCGCTTTGTGGGACGTCGATATCGGATAGGTCGTTCAGAAAGTGGGTAGTATCTTTTATGAAGGACTGGAATGTGGCGGGAATTTGGTTGATAAGGCTGTCGACGTAGCTTGAAAGTTTTACGTTACAGTTCCTATTCCAGATATGATTGGACGCCCTGGGTTGTTTGGTTCCTGAATCTTGGGCAATAAATAAAATCTACCTGGTACTGGGCTGAGTGGAATGAGAGACTGAAGCCTGCTGTCGTTAATGTTGTTGCCCATTTTTAAGCTAGCAAGGGTTTCCCCAGTATGCGTTTAAATTCAGCGGTTCGATCGATATCCAGGCGACGGTAAAACTAATTATCCTCAAGTTGGCTTTCTGCTTCAGCGATGTAATCATTTCTGTTCATTATCATGACGGCACCTCCTTTATCTGCTGGTTTTACCACGATATCGGTCCGGGAAGTAAGACTTTTCATAGCTGTGGTTTCACTAGGCGAAAGGTTACGACGAAACCTTTTTGGCCGCTGTAAGCATGAATTATCTTTTTGCACCGCCTTAATATAAATATCAAGGAAGATTTCTCTTTGAGTTGGGGGTGTCCAGCGATTTTTCGAAGGCAGACTAACATCACGTGCGCGATCTTTCGGGCAATTATTGAAGTACTCCCTTAATCTAACGTTGCGGGAAAAATTTTCTAACTCTTTAAGTAGTTGAAACTCGTCGAACCCGCCGGACGCTGGGAAGAAATTCAAGCCGCGTGAAAGGACGCTCTCCTCCTCTTTAGTCAGGGTAAAGCTTGAAACGTTGCCGACATTCGTTTCAGGCTGGGATGAGATCGGCAAAGGGTGCTGACATTGGATAGACAGGGGAGGAACTTCGTCTCGCGTCAGTTCCTTGCGTTTTACAGATTCAATTTCTTTCCACTTTTTCTGTGCGTATGTATCAAGAGCGACAAGTTCATCGGGAGACAAATTTAAGTTATCGAGTAATTGCTTTTCTGTGTTGGTTAAAGACTTAAGGGCCAACTTATAGTGCTCCATGATAATGTGCGTATATTGCTGTGAAGCCTTCGCTGATGTGTCATTCCATCTTGCAGCACTGTCTAACGACATTTTAGACGTTGCGGGCCTAACGTTAACGCGGAGACCCCGTGGAGCAGTAGAGGATACAGCATAAGCTTGCAGTGTGTTAATGTGAAGCTCGCAACGAATACGCTTTTCAACAATTTTCTAATGCGTACAAAGCTTTCCGAGAACATGGGGTAGGGACTGGTATCAGGAAGTGCCTCTAGTCAGTTGGAGGGTTTTCTGACTGTTTCGGAGTATTTCTTTCGGAGGTTGTACCGATGCAACTCCGTTGAGGCTGGGGCAGCAGAATTGGCAGGTGCATCGATGCCGGGAATTCGTGTTCTGGAAATGGCAGCGTTGCAACCATGAGTCGCGGAGCTGTGTGGGCTGGATTCACCAGAACTGCAGCCCCGAGAGCCGGAGGGATTGAGAGGTGCTCCCCCGAGAGCCGGAGCCTTCAATGTCAGAGCTCCGATTGCCAGAAGCGTAGCAGGCCGAAGCATGAGGGCCTGAAGCGGGACCAGTGGGAGCAGAAGTCAAGGGAACAGTTAGTTCGGGAGGATCAACAGCCGAGGAAGAGGCGCCACGAACTGTTGAGCCAGGGGGACGAGCTTTGCTTGCACGACTACCGGGCAGAGAGGTACTGGCAGGAGGTGCGTCGGCAGGGGCGGCGTCGCCGGCAAGAGCGTCGGAAGCACTTGTGCCGGATGGTCTTTCAGGGGCGCCAGGAACATGAGGACCGGCGTTGCGGGTACCTGAAGCCTGATCATTTGCAGCGGGCAGGGTTTCTGAAGGCACGGTATGAGACGGCGTGAGGACAGCTTAGGGGCGCCTTGGTGGCGCCTTGCCCCTCAAAGTGTTGGGGAATATGCAGTCATGTCCGGGGATGTATTAAAACACAGTCGCTTGATTCGGCTTGCAATCAGAACGGTGCCATCATAACTCGGATGAAGCCTATCAGCAGCGAGCACTCGTGCCGGCGGGAACCACTCGAACCCATACTCTACAAAGTGCACGAGCTAAGACCGCCTACAGAAGGCTCGCAGCAGGTGGTCGAAAATGCACGATTCTTGGTAGCAGCGACGAAAAAATACCTTCCTTCTGTTACTGCGGCGATTTGTCGTTCTTGGAAGGATCAGGCTTGCATACACCCGATTGATGTCTGGCCGTGTGGCTACAATGTGGTCTAGAAGTTTGCGGTATCTCTTGAAAGTGGCACGTCCAGAGCATGAAGGTAGGTCGTTGGTGCCGACGTGCAGAACGACTGTCGAGGATGTCGCTGGTACCAAATCCAGAAGAGCGAACGCATCTGCGACGAAGGCACCACGTTGCGTGACAAAAGCTGGAGTATCTGGCCGCAGGGGGTCAAAATGCTGGAAGACGTGCTTTGTTTGGGAATCCCCGAGCACGACTGTGGAGACGTTAGTTCTTGGAAATTTCAAAAGTACGTTTGTCGCCGTGGTCTTGCCGGAATCCACTGTACTTGCATATGCGGAAATTGAAGTTCGTATGGAACCGGTGAATTATAAAGGCAGAACGATCGACTCACGGTGAAAAAGTTATTGTATTCGACGTTTCGACCAGGGTCTGGTCTTCGTCAGAGTGAGTTTGTGCAGGAAAAGCAGTGATTTTATATGCGCATATAAGTGTTCAGTCACGGCGGTTTTTGCATATCTACGATGTGCCACTAAAACAGCCCGTGGTACGGCATAAATACATCAGTTTGGATGGTAGCTTGGAGCTTTTCTTGCCTGCTCGCATTTAAGAAAAAGCACATCAATATTCAAATATAAGAAATACACACCGATACATAAAAATCACTGTATATCCACGGGGTGAATGATGATGAGTGGGCGGAGCTCCGGAGGTTCATGACTCTTCCGTGAAAATTCGCCCAATACATCATCATTAAAGACGTGAGAACCAGTGTGTGACGTTATATCACAACTTTTATTCATTTTCTTAGATGAGGTTTGGCTTCCATTGTCCCTTCCAAATGACGTCATAATGGTCCGTGAAATGCAAGGAGAGTGGTTCTTGTATGGGTTGCAGTTGGACGCTCGTAAATGCTATGTCTATGCACGTCCCTCACCCATTCACCCCGTGGATATGCTGTGATTCTTGGCGTTGCGTTTCCTCGCTGCTTCTTGGGCTCTCACAGTTTCTGGATCCGCATCTGTCCTCTTCTGGATCCGCACCATCTGCTTCGCGGGCTCGAACATTCGGGATCCGTTTCTCGGCGCCTCCGTGCAGCTTCGGCTTCGCGGGCTCTCACCTCCGGGTTCCCTCGTCGAGCGCGCGCCCCAGCCGCTTTCCGTGCACTCCGCTCCGCCGCCTTCTCTTCCATATGGCGCAGCGACTCCGAGCGAAAGAGGAAGCGCGTCAAGAGCGCATTTTATAGCTCTCAACCCTAGCGGTTACCCATCGCACTGCATCGAAACATCTCGAACGATCGCCTCCATCCAATGATATAGTGATCGCTCATCGCACAATGCGCTCCAATACATCTGAATGGAGCGAGCGCCGCAACGCCATCTCGTATTTTAATGTGTCATGGATGGATGGATGGATGGATGGATGGATGGATGGATGGATGGATGGATATTAGGAGCGTCCCCTTATAACGGGGCGGTAGCCGGGCCATCAAGCTCTAGCTTCATTTCTTTTTCCTCTACAAACATTTCTTTTCCCGAATCACACATATTTTCCACAACTAATTTTTCTCCTCGTCTACCTATTTTATCTATTATTGTTCCGCTGCGATGTAACAATCTTACCCGAACTACCTTGCGCTTTTGTTTGCTCCATACTTTTGCGCCACCAATACCCTAAGCGCCTTTTCCTTTTCTCTATCGCCGACATGTTCAGCTTTCCCGTGTTACTCCTGAAACCCATGGCCTCCTGTAGGGTAGTGTCCACAGCTACACCTGGGTGGACATCTGTACATTCAATCAAAATACGATCTGCCGTTTCCCTAGCTTTTCCACAGCACGTACATGTGCCCCGTTCTTTATTTTACTTCGCTCTGTGACTTCGGGATCTCAGGCAAACGGACCTTGCCTCAAACAGTAAAGCGCTTCCCTTTGAATTATCGTAAAATTTTTCCCTGTTGATTTTGTCTTTCCCTTTTTTGTAGTTGTTCAATGCAGGCTTCTTCTCCATTCCTGCTATCCAATCCGAGTTCTCCGCCGCTCTGACCATGCCCTTAACGCTCTTTTTCGTCCCATCCGTTTCGTTACTGGCTGTATACTTACTGGTGCTCCTCCTAGTTCTCTTCCTACATTGTGAGTCAACGTTCTTCCTATACAAATACCTGAATACTTTCGCTGCCCATCTACTTTCTTTCACATTCCTTAATCTCTGTTTGTACCTAATTTTACTCTGAGCCTCCCTTCCCTCAAAGTCAGACCATCCCATATCCCCCTTAACAGCCACATTTGTGGTCTTCCCATAGGCGCCCGACGCGAGACGTCCGACCGTCCTCTGATTCACGTCCAGCCCTGATTGTACCTCTGACCTCATGCACACCACTGAGTTTCCGAATGTAAGTGCTGGCACCATTACACCTTTCCACAAACCTCGAATTACCTCGTACCTGTTGTAACCCCACAGCGCTCTATGTTTCATTATTGCGGAATTCCTCTTTCCTGTAACAATCATAGCTTTTTCTTGTACTTCTATGTATCTATTCCCATCATTTATCCATATCCCGAGGTATTTGTACTCTCGCACTCTGGGCATCTCCTCGCCCTGTATTGATATGGTCTGATTGTTGCTGTCATTGAATATCATCCAGCCGCATTTTGTCACACTAAATTTTAGTCCTCAACCTTCACTTTCCCGACCACATATATTAACCAGACCCTGCAAATCCGTTCGACTGTCTGCGAATAGCGCAATATCGTCTGCATCAAACAACCCGGGAAGCTTTTGTTCTACACTATTCCTGCCTGTCTGTGCGACAGCTTACAACCAATATTGCTCATCTGCAATGCTTTCTTCATTCTCCTCATGTAAAGCATGGATAATAGTGGGGACAACGGGCATCCCTGCCTCAACCCTTTACATATATCGACGGCCTCCATTCTACCATTACTCGCCATACCTTCCCATTCCACACATCCTGTATTCTCACTGTATATTTCTTTTAAGAGCTCTATACAGTCATCCCCTATACCAGCCCCTTTCATTATGTCCCATAAAATATTCTGATTTACATTGTCGTACGCACCCTTAATATCCAAAAATGCCAAATGTAAAGGTCTGTTCTCTTTTCCGGCTATTTCTATACACTGCGTAAGCGCAAAAAGGTTATAATCTGATCTCCTGTCGACTCGAAATTCATTTTGGAGTTCGCCAAAAGTGCCATTAAGCTTTGTCCATATCTGCATTTTTAATTTTATTGCCTGCATCGCCAACTTGTAAAGTACTGATGTAATGGTCAGTGGTCTATATGAGCGAATGTTATTTTTCTCTCCCTTGCCCTTATAAATGAACTTCATCCTACTTTGACGCCAACTGTCCGGTATTCGCCTGTCCTATAAGCTTTTTTCAATTGCTTTTAACAGGGCTTCTTTGCTGTTTCTTCCGAGCTCATTTGTTACAGTAATGCTAATGCCATCTAATCCTGTGGCTGTTCGTTTGGGAATCTTTTCCTCCGCCTTCTTCCAATTGAAATTTTCCAGAACTAGTTCGTCCACTTGGTCTTCCTTGCTACTGTTACACGTCGTAAAGGGAGGCTCGTCATTCTTAAAGGAATCGGCTGTTGCGCTTCGGATATAAGTCAATGCGTCGTACCCCTCCAGTTTATTTCCTTTTTCATCCACAATATGCCGTTGCATAGTTAAAGTTTTCTTCCCCAGCGATTGCAGGTGGTTCCAGAAAAGCGTAGATGAGTCCTTTTCGCGAATGTCCGATATCCAACGTTCACTTTGGCCTTAAACCTTCGCTTCAACTAAACTCTGTACCAGAGCTTTTTTCTCGAGATATGTTTCCCATTTTTGTTTGACTTCGTCTTGTGGCCTTTGCTCCTTTTTTGCCTGCATATGTATTCGAGATGCTTCCCGTCGATTCTCAATTGCGTCCCGAATTTCCCTGTTCCACCATCGTTTTGGCTTTCGCTTTCCCCTCCAGCAACTCTTTTGTTTCTCTTTCGTAATTTCAGTCCTTATTAGATTACGAAGCTCATTATAATCCCACACTTTGCCTTTTGTTCTGCTCACGATGTCCTCGACTATTGCGACTACGTTTCTAATTTGTTTTTCACTTATGAAAAGAGCTGCCCGACTTTAATTCGATGCTCTCCTTACGATCTACATAGGCCATTTGCAAAGTTTATGCGTTTATGGTCACTTCCCAAGCTGCTACTCCCTTCCTCATCTATGCTCATTTGTCTCAACTTGTCGTGAATTCCTTCTGTCATGAGGCAGTAATCGATTGTTGACTGCCTGCTTCCGACCTCCCATGTTACCTGCCCATCGATCTTAGGACCCATGTTAACTATATTGAGACAATGTTGTTCGCAGAGCTCTACCATCAACTTCCCGTTATAATCTGTATATCCGTCGAGGTTATGCACATGAGCATTCATATCTCCTAAGAGGATTATTTCGACCCCGTTACCTAATTTTTGAATATCCTTGCTTATGCAATTCACTAACTCCTGATTTTTCTCTTTGCAGTTATTTCCAGTCCACATGTAAACTACAGCCAACATAGTTTTCTTCCCGCATACCGTTCCAGATACGCGGAGGTGCTCTTCACATGTCGAAGTAACCCTACACCAATTTGCTTCCCGATGAATTAGCATACCGATTCCCCCACCTTTTCTTTCTGATTTTGTCCTGTTGCACCCTTCCCACACATGATTTGCAATAATTGGTGGCTCTTCCGAGTACCGAAGGTGCGTTTCTGTAACGGCGTACACCGCTATCTGTTCTCTGTTCAACTGTTCCTCTATTTCTAACCATTTTGTCGGTTTTCTGCCAACTTGCATATTTATGTCGCTTATTAAACAGTGCTGCGATTTCTTTCTCTCTTTCCCCTTTGCCCTTCTCCCTTTGTTACCAATTCTGTGTTCCAAAGGGTCCCTCATAGATGTTTCTCCCCTTTCTACCGTGGACACCGGAGGGCTCGTGTGCACCCTAAAAAAGCCCCCTACGTCAGCTATGCTGCGCTAGCGCCATCTAGTGATATCCCGTCACACTAGCCTTTACCATGTATCTCTATGGAGCGAGCGCCACCAACGCCATCTAGTGATCACTTCACGAACTAGACGAGGTGGATACGACGGAGGAGGGACTGACCCACGGCGTAATGAGCTTCGCCCCTAAAAGAATGCAGCAGTGTTGGCGAATAACTAAACAGCGCAAGATACTGGAGAGATAGAGTGCACCATATATATATATATATATATATATATATATATATATATATATATATATATATATATATATATATGGTCGTACGACGATTTATTATCGTGCAGAGGATGCTAATGCTGTTGGTTCGAGAAGGCAGTCGAGAGCCAACACGACGCAACACGAAGATCACGCGCACAGCGACAAATGCCAATGCGCTTCTTCTTCCTCCTCTTCACTACAATATCCCCCCGGCGAGAAGAGGAGCCAACCTGGCCACTTATGGTGCTGGTAGGATAGCGGGGTCATAATACGGTTTAAGTCGGCTGACATGAACCGTGTCACGACCGCGATGCCGGTGGTCGGTAGATGGTGTCAAGAGTTCGATGACATAGTTAACGGCAGAGGTACGGTCTACGACGCGGAAAGGGCCATCGTAGCGAGCAAGAAGCTTGGTCGAGAGGCCAGGACTGTGAGGTGGGACCCACAGCCAAACGAGGGAGCCAGTCTGGAACTGAGGTGTGGGTATGTCGCTGTTATGGCGCAGTTTCTCGCGACTTTGGGCGGTGGTCGTAAGGGTACGTGCGAGTTGTCGACAATCTTCTGCATATTTCGCCGCTTCAGAGACCGGTGTGCATTCGGATGTATCGGGTCGGTATGGTAGCATCGTGTCCAACGTACACGACACAACAGTGAGCTTGGCGACTTTTCTTGCAGAAGGGTCAAGAAGCGCGAAATCTGCAAGCGGGAAAAGCGCTACTTCGGCACGGGCACAGTCTATGATGGCACGATGATGAGATAAGAAATCCCAACCGAGGATGATGTCATGTGAGCAAGCAGACCACACAAGAAATTGCACAACATACACGACGCCATCAATAACGACCCTTGCGGTACACGCCGCAAGCGGTGCAATGTTCTGCGTGCTTGCGGTACGCAGCAACATGCCACACAACGGCGTCGTTACCTTACGCAGTCGGCGACAACGTTTTTCGTGTATGACAGACACGGCGGCCCCTGTATCTATAAGCGCAGTTGCGGCAGTTCCTTCGACCATGACGTCCAGTAAATTGCGTGGTGACTGTGCAGGCCTTGTAGAAGTCGCGACGCTTGCAGTTCGTGCCTGCGGAACTGCAGCAACTAGTTTCCCTCGCTAGGTGACTGGCGGCGGCGCAAAGGGGACAGCGAACGACGACGCGGTGACGGCGAGCGGTGGTTGTCGAAAGGCCGCCGAGAAGACGGCGAGCTGACTGGGTCTGGGTCCGTGCGCGTGGCATGCGCATTAGGATTGTGCGGATACACATATCCAGGCGCTGCCACTGCTGGGCCAGCAGGCAGCATACGGCGATCACAGAAGCGCGCGACGTGGCCGGCGATACCGCAAGCGAAGCATATAGGTCGGTTGTCGCGTGTGCGCCAGGGGCTCTGGACGGCATGGCTTCGCGGTGGCATTCGAGGAGGCATAGGAGGTGGCGACGTCTGCGGTCGCATTGCCGCAGGTAACATGAATGCCGGCGATGCAGGTCGTGCTGCGGCTGCAGCATATGTCAGCGGTGCAGCCACGGGAGGACAAGGTTGAGCCATGGGTTGAGTCATGGATTGCGGCAAAGTTAGCGACTCAGCAAGTTCTTCGCGAATGGCGCTCCTTATGGGCGCAGCCAAAGTCGTGTCACGCTGAGGAGGTGGATCGCTCACAGGTAGCATAGACAGTTGCCGCGCCACCTCTTCCCGAATGAAGTCTTTAATTTGGCCGGGAAGTACCGCATCCGACGACAGGTTCGAGGCGAGCGTTAGGCTTGAGAGAGAGGGGGCGGGCGTAACAGAGCTGCGCGTAGGGACCCTTTGTCGACGCAGCTCATCGAAGCTCTGGCAAAGAGTGACGACGGCAGCGACAGAAGTAGGGTTTCGTGCGAGCAGCATTTGAAATGCGTCGTCCTCGATGCCTTTAAGTATATTCTTGAATTTGTCCTCTTCGCTCATGCTAGGATCGGCGCGGCCGCAAATATCCACGACATCTTCTATGTAGCTCGTGTACGACTCGCCGGGTTGCTGAGCGCGCTGTCGTAGACGCTGCTCCGCTCGAAGTTTTCTTAAGGTCGGCCGGCCGAAAACTTCCGCGAAGGCTGTCTTGAAAACAGACCATGTTGGCAGTTCGCGCTCGTGGTTGTGAAACCACAAATTTGCAACGTCGGCGAGGTAGAAGGACACAGCGTGCAGTTTCGCCGCATCATCCCATTTGTTGTGTTCGCTGACGCGCTCGTAGGTGGATAGCCAGTCTTCAGCGTCGGTCTCACCTGCGCCGCTAAAGATAGGGGGGTCCCGCTGCCGCTGGGCTCCGCCGCAGATGACAGGAGGGACGGCGGCGGCTCCAGGCTGATTGTTGGCAGGCTCAGTCATGCTAGCAGCTGATGCAGTCGGCAACCTTCGGCTGCGTAGCTCCAGGATGAGACTCAAGGGGATACCCAGCACCTCCACCAAATGTCGTACGACGATTTATTATCGTGCAGAGGATGCTGATGCTGTTGGTTCGAGAAGGCAGTCGAGAGCCAACACGACGCAACACGAAGATCACGCGCACAGCGACAAATGCCAATGCGCTTCTTCTTCCTCCTCTTCACTACAATATATATATATATATATATATATATATATATATATATATATATATATATATATATATAACTGCGGCTTCACATCATCCACGTTTTTCGGTCGGAAGTTTGAAACGTTCCTCGATATTATAACTTGCTTTACATTGTCGAAGACGTAGATTCCGTAAACGTAGTACTGCACTGCGGCGTATACAGCTATTTTCATTGACGGGAAATACGAGGACTACGACAAAGCAACACACGCCACAAAACCACTTCCAGGGTGGCCTACTCACTGTACTCACAACCATGGCTTTCGTCACTCGCCACTCACCCGTGGTCACCGCCGCTTGCGTTATCCCCTTGTTACCTGCGGCGTTGGGCGCTGCGGGCGAGTGACGAAATCCGGGGAGGCGTCGACATCGACGTCGCAGACGCTCTTTTTCCGGCCAGTTTCGGTTTCAAGGAGCCTGCCACGGGGAATTCGCGTAGCTCCGACATGCACTCCGCTATTAAAAATTTCATCGTTGGGATAGGTGGTGTCGAGCACGGGCTCCAAATTACTTTTTTTGCTGTATCCACCAATTACTGATAATGAAAAGCTAATTAGCGTAATTTCGCGAATTATGCGCACAAGTGCGGGAATTGTTCTGTATCTAGAGGCCGCCAACCCGTACACTCGAATGGTATACAACACATTCCCGCGATTCATGTTTTTCTAATTTAAAAAATTTGTTGCACCTAAAAAAACACCCTTTATACGAAGGTCAGTGGGCTCCGCCGAAGCTTGGACGCCCAAGCCTGGTGCCCAGCGAAGCAAAGGAAGAGAAGGAAGAAATCAGAATAGAACAGCTGGCCTGCGGCAAAGGCGCTGTGTCTGTCTCTTTACAATATATAGTGGTGTTCGGGCCGTCTCCCCAGGAAACTTGATGCACCTGCTGATGCTACCAATGCCACAATTTTGTGTCACTCGTGAGCGTTATGCTACACACATTACTCACTCGTCGTTTCTCTTGGATGCCTTCCCATACTCAGCATGCAGAAAACGACTGATACATATGCTTCACACTTAGAGGATGAGACTATTGTTCGATGCGTGCTTACGTGCTCACTGCGCACTCAGTATGAAAGGGACCCTGTAACACTTTTTGAATACGCTGAGCAAACGGTGCCATGCAGACTTTGAGCCTTCTGTGAATGTGTGAGCGAAATATTATTGTGCTGCAAGTAGCAGTAGATCTGCAGTTTTGTTTTAAGTACAGCAGGAAATCGCCTGCCCTTGTTTCAGCAAGTGACGTCCCTAGCAGCACCACCGGCCATAAATTGCCTGCTCTTCTTTGAACAAGTGCAGTCACTGGCGCGCCACCGACTAGGTCGCTTTGCTTATCTCGGTCTTATGAAAGACACGCAGTCATATTGCCTTCATTTTATGATGCAAAATGGAGAAATAAAACATTCCAGACTACCTTTCCGTGTTCAGCCAATGCTATATCTGCCTCGAGCAAAGTAGTCGGCGGCCTAGTGACATGCGTTGGAAAGAAGAGCAGGCGAATTACAGCTGTGTTTGAAAGCAAATTGGAAATTCCCTAGTGCATGTAGCACAATGATATTCGGCTAGCACGAACACAGTGTCCTTCACGGCTGATCGGCATTGTTTGCTATCAAGATTCTGAATGTCGCAAGGCCCCTTTAGTAACTGGGACCTTGCGCGATCGACCGGCACGCTACATAGACTCCTCACTACAATTGCATATAGTGTCAACAAATTTTCGCTGTGGCGTTGATTTCGCGTGCAGAAACTGCCTTCCATGGCCAGGTAATAGTAAAGTTAGTAAAATGTAATGAAATATGGCTGAATTGGGGTCGCGAGTATGCAGCGGGGTAGCAGGAAAGAGTAAAACTTTTCGCAGGAAACTGTTCAATAGCACCCGTGGCTTTGATGCGACGATAAAGCGGAGCTTGAAAAAAAAACAAATACAAAACAGCCGTCGCGCACGCACGCACAAACACACTACTACTACTTTAGATTTGGTGTCGCTTATGTTGCAACAGTTAGCTCAACCTCATGCGCAAGCCACAAGCTGTATGCATTCACGAGCAATAATAACGGCATCTGTACATCACTTAGTGTTGCGTTACACAGCAAGTTTTTTTTTCACAATGTTTCTACTCTCAAAGCACAGTACATTGCCAAACTCTGAAATAAGACACATCTGTCCAGTTCCTGTCACAAAATAATTCTCACCGCACTCAGGGTCGTTTACTTTTTCTTAAATTGCGCGATCGTTACATATTTATTAATAACTCGGCCCTACGCTGATTGCTCGCCGTCTATCTTGTAATGTAATGGCGGACGCACACCTTTGATAACGCCACTATTCACGCAGCACCGATGACGGGCAACGCATCCCCCTGATACTGCTTAGTTACTACACCCCTACTTGACCGGCTATTCGATTATACAGTCGTGGCAGCCAAACATAAACAGATAGCGCTAACTCCTTATACCAACAATAAAAACATAATTCCCGCTTCAGTTTAGCGAATGAATTCTCTGGAACGCCAATGCCTGTTTTTTTCCGCTGAGGCCAAGCAGTGAAACAAGCCGTCGCCGATAAACCGCAAGCCTTCAACGTGCAATTAAGGCATAGAAAACTGGAGTAACGGGAAAGGTGAAATTTCTTCAACCAGCGAAACCAACACGGACACAAGGAGAGCTCAGACACCGCGGCGAACGTAAGTTCGTCTCCTGCTGCGCCTCTGTAATGTTTCCTTATGTATAAGGAACATTATCCGACTAGATGACTGTGACTGCCAGAGCGGCAAATTAAGCACGTGCCAGACAACGCTGTTTGGAACTATGTTATCATTTTTATGCGTTGCTTTATTTCATTTTCCGTTCATTTTCCACGCGTCCTGCTTTGCTGAATGGTTCATGGCCCTGTCAAGCTCTTGGAAGGTGCCTCTGCAGAACGCTGAACAAATAATGAAAATAATCCTCATGATTGAAGTTACTATTATTTGATATTTTACTTGCCTTACGATTCCTCCAGCTGCAGCAAGCAAACCACGTATTGCGCAAGCTTCCCGCTCTACCCCCTCCCTTTTCAGACACACGCAACCACTATGTAATCGCATGCCCTTCGTGAAATTTTGAATCCCCCCACCCCTCGACAGAAATCCTGGGTGCGCTACTGATTCATACACGGTTATCTGAATAATAAAGCCACACCTGCGTTGCTTGGTGTTTAAGTCGATGTTTCAACTACATTAGAGCTTCTATTCGCCTCCAGATCGACATGTACGTGGCAGCACCCTAACTGCGTGAGTGTGGATAGGCGTTCGCCGGCGCGCATTGAAATGTACACAGCGGCGCTCTGTTCCGAGCGGTTTGAAGCAGTCAGAAAAATAAAAGCATTGATTATAGTCAAACGGCGGTACAGGCCTCCTTCATTCTCACGCTAGTGCAGCAAGCACGCAAAACGTTTTTTAATGCACGCGAAGGAGGCATGATATGCCATTCAACGGGGTACTGACACCACCCAGCCTCACAGTTTGACTTCTTCGACGGTTCTTTCCGTCTATTTTGGTTTCACCATACTTAAGTTCTCTTCTGTCTACAATGGTGGCATTGCCATTACGCGACTGAAAGAGTTCATTATTGCGTTCTCGCTACTAGGTACAGCAACAAAAAAATGACTGTTACTGCGCATTGAGTTTCAAGTAGCAGCTTGTGTACTCCGCGGTATCACTTACACGCATACCTGCGCTTAATGCCTTGCATGTCATGTTCCATGAAACGCAAGGCAGTTAACTCGCTCAGGTATTCAAGCTACATGACTGTATATGCCGTTTGATTATTATCACGATATTTGACACCCACCTATATTAAGTGAACTTTTCAATACTCAAACACATCGCTTTCATCGCATGATTCCTGGTTTATTTTTCCTGGTTCAAGGTTTATTTTTTATCCACTTAAAAAGAAGTTGGTGTTCTCAAGGGAAAAGCGTCTGCTATGTCATGTTCACAATCACATATCGCGAGGCAATACCGCTGTGTGCCTTTGCGCGTTCGTGTTTCCTGCTTAAGTTATTCAGAAGGACTATAAGTGCACTTTGTCGTATACTTGAAAGGCACAGCAGCAGCCAAACTGAAATAACTGAGCCAAACCGGCGGTGCCGCGATGGAATAGCATGCTCACGACAAATACGCTCAGGGATTTTAAGAAAGAGCAGATACTGCAGCGTAATTCCAAATAATACTATAATACTTGGAGATCTATGGGAGAGACCTTTGCCCTGCAGTGGGCGTAGATAGGCTGACGATGAATTTTATGCTTGGATAAGCATACATTGAAGCATTCCACACCGCACCGGCTTTGGGCACAAACATATAGGAGGACATGTGTGGCATACGTGCGCATGTAAAAGCGCAGTGGCTAGCAGACGACGCAAGGAGATATCCACACTTGGGAGCTTCGTCCACTCTCCGCAAGGCGCCGACTGTGTTCGATATCAATGCCAATAGCATTAATTGGCATTGTATCTGTTGGAGATCGACTTGCCATATCCGCGGAACACATGAGTTATCACACAGGCATCCTGCTAAGCCATTCAAATGTGGTACTTACATTTATTTTCGTCGAGACGTAGACATTGATGTTACAGGATCCAGTTACAGAAGCACCGGAATTGAACGAAGGTTAACCCAGGGAGGAAAGTAGAAAGACCAAAATACGACCACACGAACACACGCAGCAGTTGCAGCGTGGTAACCGAATTTTCTCCAGAAACAAAGGAAGAGACAGCCGCCAACAACGCAACTACACTGCCTCCACCGCCAACCACCCATACGAGCTTCGCTGGCTTTGCTGCGCTTCTGCGCCAGTCTGTGCCCTCTGGCCTCTCTCCCCGGCGACCGGCGAGAGAAGGAGGAGCCAGCCATTCTGGCCCCTCTTTCCTGGGCCCATGGCAGCCGGCGACATATCTGCTCCGAGCGCTGTGCCGACGCCGGCTGACGCTTTGAGCCATGCCTTGCGTTCCTTCCTCCGGTGGGGAGGGAGGAGGAGGAAGGGGGGGGGCATGCTGGCAGTATTTTCCCACGTTTACGTTCGGTCTGGCGAAGACGTTTCAGAGACGCCTTCATCGTCCCTTTCAGGTCGCTCCCGCTCGCGACGTCTTTCGGACGTCAAGCACGCGAAATAAGACGTCAATCCCCTAATAGAACGTCTTTTCGGTCTTGTTTGCTAGCTGGGGTAGCACCTACTAATTCATCATCCATGAGCATTGCCATGAAACCCAAGACTTTTTTCACATGTTACAGTTCCCTTCCAAAGTGACACAATGTGTGCTAAAATGCCCTTGCTCAAAACGACACTAGTTCCCTAGCTGTGTACAGGGGTATAACATAATTAGTACAATCTGAATGTATTCATTGTGCCTTGAAAATTTTAAAGTATGTGTGTCATTGCTGTCCAGAGATGTCGATAAGGGTTTGATTTGTCTTCGCAGGTAATTCAGTCTTATTTGATGACCGGAGGCGGCGGCGGCGGCTGCTGCTGTCAACTACGGCGCCAAAACGGCCGTCGTTGTGATCTCATAACAGCTTACGCCGTAAAAAGCAAGCAGTCTGTCGTGTTATTGTTGCAGATAGTAAGCCCAGGACCACTGTCTGGCCAACTACGCGGTCGTTATATAAGCAGCTTTGAGTGAGCGATAAGGAGTTCCAGAAACCATATGCTCAATAAACCACAGGCCTCTGGACTGCGCACTCACTTGTGTTTTGCACAGGTTGTCGCTTGAGCTAAGCTTCGCTAATTCCTGCCTGTAATGTCATTCACAACCACGTCTTTATCGTGCTTCACAACGGCTCACTGTGTCCTTTTGTACGAGCCCATTTTGCGTGAAAACATATAATTCCTCCTGGTTTATCAGCCAGCATCAGTGGCAAGCCTCGCTCAAATGAAACCGAATGTTGAATGTGTAGCTACAGATATATACGCTAACCCTGTCGACCGGTCATACAAACACTAAGCACAAGAAAAAACAGGCAGCACACGCACGATCGCTACACTCGCAGCTAATTTCTTCACCGCTATCGTGAGTTTGCGTCTACAACAGGCTCCGCACTCGCTCGTACAGGGCAAAGCTTCAAATAAGAAGACACATTAGTTATGTGTTGTGGCAGGGTGGCACATCGCAGCGTAGCAAAAGGCGCACATCGCGAAGTCGCTATGGCCAAGCACTTCGCATACTACGTGGCGAAATGCCGATGAAGTTGGACGACGCGCGATCAGCATGACTCGCCGTATAAGGAGCGACCCATCGTCACTGATTCACGGCGACTTTGCAGCAGAAGCGCCCAATACAGTCCAAAATTCTCTAGCGTGCGAAATGCGCACACGGGCAGCGTGGGCATGCGCTCAAGAGAAATTCTAGTACACTAAAGCGCCTCCAAGAAGTGGTGGTGCCACTATCGAAAATCCCTAGACATTTTGAGCCCTAGGTGCCTCGAACTGGTAACAAATGGTGGGATGTTACGACATTTAGACGCTTCGCAGGTCTCGCGCTAGAAGGAAAGGTGTGTTGAACGCGGCGGCTTTCCCGTGGAGAGGGCAGTCCCCCTTTCGCGTGATTGCCGCTAGGGCGCAACATGGCACTACTGTCTGGGGCGCTGTCAGCGTTTCCGCGAAGGCCAATCCGGCCTGTCAGCACCTGGGCGCCGGATTGTAGTTTGCTGCGGACTGTTGCGTGTGCGGCTGATTCATGAGTACAGTTTTCTGGCGATGATGCCGTCTAGTTCAAAGAAAAAAACTCAGAGGTGGTGCTTCGTGCAAGGTTGCGATTCCGGCTACAAATCTGTACGGAAAAAGTGTCGCTTTTCTGTGTGCCAGCTTGCGAAGAAAGGTTCTTGAAGTGGTCACGTGCAATTTCAAGAGCCGACAAGCCGCCTCATGAGAATTCCATTGTTTGCGCAAATCATTTTAACAAAACGTACGTGTGCTATCTAGCATGTTCATGTGCGTTATACCGCTTTCAAAAGAAGTGGTACCACTACAAGCAATGCCTTACAACTGAAGTACCATCGCTTAAGGATTACTGCACTTGTTTAATTTTCATTTGCATTATGATGGTAGGAATCCTTCGAAGCGCTGATTCGTACCACCCTTCACGTCCCTCGGTAGATCATTCAAAGGGAGTTCCGCCACACTATAAACGGCGTTGAAGTCTTGATACCACGCCACGTTCCGGCATTAGGAGACGATGCAGTACCGACCCTCTTTCGAAACTTGCCCAAGTGCATTACGAAACTGTTGCTGAATGAAAAAAGAGGAAAGGAGGAGTTGACAGAATTATGTACCCTCGAGGAAGGCGTGCAATGAGCCAGAAGCATCTTTGCGTGATGATAGAACAACAGCAGATGTGGTGGACCCGACGGCTGGAGATGGACCCGACAGGCACTCCATTTTTAACTTGACACATCCATCAGAACACTGGTGTACGCAAACATTCAGAAACAAAAATTTATTTCCTACCAAACAACCGAATATGTCAGCCGCGATATTCCACCTGTTTTTCGTAAAATTGCATTGTTCGAATTTCAGGAACAGAACATGCATGTGAAGCGCAGCATCTTCCTCTCAGGCTTGTTAGATTGTCGACGCGACATTCAGTCGGAAGAAGCAGCTCAGGAAGTTCTTTCCTACACAGCGAATCTCGGAGTTTCTTGAGGTGTCAGTTGGATGCAAGACTTCCACCAAGTGGACTTGTCTAATGTCACGAAGTGAATCGGTCAAAGTCTGCATGCCAGTGTCTGCGATGGATCTGTTTCACTGCGTCCGTCGCCAGCTATCGGGTTAAAAAATCATTTTACGGACACTCAAATTTAACGCGTAATGGAAATGCTGTCTAATGTGGTTGTTTTTTCTTTTTGTCACAGCTATCCACCAGTACCCCCAACACTGCTGCGCTTGCAATAGTCAGGATAAATGCGTTGATGCGCCTTCTACGGCTAAACAATAAAGCACTACGACCGATTCGGAACACTGCAAAAAAAATAAGAGAAAAAAGATTCCGATATGCTGTGCATACACTGAGACGCAGAAAGAAGAAGGTACGGGTCCTGAGCAGCATCCTCGAGAGGCTCAAAGAAAAAAAAATTATGCAATAGAGGCAACTGTCCTTGAAAAAAAAAGGTACTGCCCATTCCTTCTGCTTGGTTATCTATACTGAACACTCAGCCTAAATGGAATTCATTCCTTTTCTAGAAGTGTAAGCTTCCCAAGAAACATCAGAGTGCTCTGCGAACCTGCTTTGAAGCCGACAAACGACGGTCCCTCTGTGGGTACAAATACTGTAAGGAGTCGCTCCGAATGAAGAGCCCTCGTTCATACGAGCACGTAAGGTGTCACCAAATCCTAGGACTCCCTGGTCGTGCTTGCCTGCAAAAATGTATAATAGTTCGTGTCATTGGGTCTCAATTTAATACATCAGCTACTAAAGTTATTCTTTATGTTTAGAGGGATTGGAAGCATCATATGGTTTCAACCGCAAGCTCCTTGACCGTGTGAAGGAAAAGGTGAAAGTACTAGACAACATGCCACGGCCCAGTGGCTTGCTGGTGAACGACATAAACTTTCCACTCATCTTGACGTGAAATCATCGACGGACGTTGAAGACTGTCAATTTAGGGTAATTTACTGAGACGAAGGATAAACACACAAACACCGATCATGGTCTTGTAATCTTTGCACCGTTTGTTGGAAAAATGAACCCAGTATATAGGTAAGTATCACATATCAAATTTGTCACTCTCTTTGTTAACTGCTACCGGTCATGCTTTCTACCGCCGTCTTTGCATCGAGGGGAAATGTGATGGCTGCAGTGCTCACCAAGATCATTTTAGAGGCCACATTTGTTTGCGAGCAGGCTGTACTTCATGCAGGTTACATCTGTTGTAATGGGACGGCTTGGAATCGCGCAATGTGGCAAACATAGGGCATTTACGGATGCTGTAAAGGCGTGCGGTGCAAGATGGTGCACCCACGTGATAAGGACAGATTTTTGCACTTTCCCTTGGATTTCCTCCCCTACCCTCGCAAAGTGTGTGCAGAACGTCTTGATGAAATGCGGCTTCCATGCACGTATAGCCTGGGTGCAAATACTTTTTCTTTAAATTTGTGGTGTCAAACTCAAGTAAAAATTATCTTTTATGTTGCAGGTCCACTGGGATCATGTAGCAACCACCTGGAAGAGTGACAGCAGCCCCATCGCCCTGAGAGTCGCACCAAAACTAGTGTAGTCCCATATATACCCGAATGGGTTTAAGAAGACGCGAGTGAATTTGGCATTTCATGTCATCCGTGTTCCTGTACTGCATGCCATGGACTTCTACAAGAAAAGTGAAGATTAGTATCCCAATTTGTAGCCTACGAGGACCTTAAATGGCATGATGGTAAACTCATATAGATGATGACATTCCAGCAGAGGCCTTAAGGTATGTACAATGCGGTTTTCTGGGTTATTTGTCATAGGCTAATGAATTAAAGTGTCATACATTATACTGTTATAGGCCAAACAGTGCGAAAGAAGCTGTAGTAGATGAAATGCTGGACTTCCTAGGCAAATGGAAAGCCTTGATAATATATCTTGTTTTATGACGCAAGGGCCAGGCTTGGCAAAGAGCGCCAGTTCTAATCATGGTGTATGGCAACGAATTTTTAAAATTTTTTAGCTGTAAAGAGCCTAAAACTCTGAACACTGAGATTTAATATGGCTGTAAAGTGGTCTAAAAACAAGTCGCTGTAGAGGAACGTAAAATGTATAACTCATATAATATTGACAGTGATCCGTGGGATGGCCTATGGTTTTGGAAGTGTGACTGTGATGGTGATAATGAGGTGATGGTATAAAATAGCACAGATGCCTACTAAAGACCTTTGCGCCCGAAGGCCAGGAGGCGTGTGCTGTATTTAAAATCTGCTACTGCAGCAACAGCCTCTGTCAAGAGGCCGTGTTGCCGTTGTCCAGCATATACCCATGAAAACTATGTGCGTCCTTTAAAAACTTCAGAAGTGGTTCATAGTTTAAAAGCGGTTTGTGGCCTAAAAAACGTGCAAAAATATAGGGGAAGTTGCTGCCACTGATGGTATGTGCTTCCTCTTGAGGCAAGTGAGTGCATTCCAATAGGATATGGAGCACGGTGAGGGGTTCGCCACACTTCTCACACAGTGGCGGATCACCCCCGAACAGGAGCTAAGAGTGTGTGCGGCGCGTGTGTCCTATCCCCTGTCTGGAGAGTGTTACTTGTGTGAGGCGTGACTGATACAGGATGCCAATGAGCTACATTAGGCTTGATAATGTGTAGTTTATGTGTTTCCTTATCCCATAAGCGCTGCTAGTGGGTCCTGAGCCTTTTTCTCAGGGAGGGTTTAAGGTCCATTACAAGCACACCTAGGGATGGGTTGAAAGCATTTGCATGAGCAGATATGGCTAGCCTGCCGGCCACCTAATTGCCCGCAATCTCTCGGTAACCTGGCACACAGCACAATACCATTTGCTGTTGGGCTGCGTACAGTGTACATAACAACGAATATAAAGATGTAATTACATAATTTTTGTACTTGAGAGAGATTTTAATGCTGTTACGATGCTTAATGAATCTTTTATATAATTGCCTTAGGGTTGATAACTTAAAGGGGCGCTGACACCAAAATTTCGCTGCTAAGATAGCCTGCGGGATCGATTTTCGCGGATATACAGATGTCATCTACCAAATCTCAATGGCCAACACAGCTCCGAAGGTAATTTAAATTGATATTGAAGGTCGCATGCGCAATCGAGCGCTAGACGCCGTACATCGTGACATCGACAACAGCAAAGGTGACCTGAAGGGGACCCCCAACTTCCGCGACATCACCATGGCAGCCGAGCTCCGATCAGTGCAGCTAGCAATGATGACATCACAGCCGCCATTGCTTATTCGCTGCGGCTGCGTTAGTAGAATGCCGCCGACGCCAGACCTCAAGAAAATAGTTGCCACCCAACAACGATGACAGCAACAGCGACAACAACACGCAGGACGTGCGACAGGCGAAAGAAAACGAGCACGCGGCGGTTGTCGTGCGGAAGGGCGTCACAGTCATGTGTGCTCACGTGGTCGAACTCGTTTACTCCATTGCGAGCGCTAGATGGCGCCAGTTGCACCGGGCGCCTTGTCATTTTTTGAGCTCTCCCAAACCAAAACTGAAACTAGTGGGTAATAAACAGGCCGTAAATAATTAACTGACACGCGCTGGAGCAAATGATGTGCCGTGTTATGGCTAACAGGTCCCCAGCTACGTATTGCGGCGAAAAAACAGCAGACGGAAATTTTCGTGTCAGTGCCCCTTTAATGTGTTTAACAGCGACCAGTACAGCGTATGCTTCTGCGGTGAAATGTATGTGCTTGGGTGCAAAGTACTGGTATTTCAGAATGATGAACCGACGGCTGCATAAGACACGCCAGCATGGGACTTAGAAGCATCTGTGAAGAACTCAGCAGAGTATTTATGGTGTAATTCGAGGAAGTACATCCGGATATCAGCGAGAGATGTGTGCTTTGTAACATCCAAGAAATACGCATCACATTCTATACTGGGTCACTGTCAGGCCGGGAGCTTCACTGCGGACGCCCTAATATTATGCTCGTCGAGCACGTCATCCACTTCTTCAGCAAGCTGTCTTACTCGCAGTGAGTAGGACGTTGGTGGACGGCTCTGGAAAAGTTGGGAACTGGAGAGATCGTTCATAGCACCGTACGTTGTGTTCGTGGTTCAGAAAATGCACAAATACACCCTCAGAAAACACACAAACGATAGGTAAGCTCTCTGCATATGGAGCAACCACTTGTTTGATTCTACATACACGCTTCCTACGGAGCTTTTACGAAAAGCACCCGTAGAAAGACGAAGCCCTAAGTGATGGATGGTGTCCAATATTTTCAAGGAACTCGGTGCTGCAGACTGATAAACTATGGCCCCATAGTCTATGCGTGACCGGACAAGGCTCTCGTACAAATTCGGCAAGCACTTCGTGTCGCTACTACACGAAGTATGCGACAATACTTTAAAACGTCATATTTTCATGCGCCTGTTTTTTAGCTGCTTTATGTGCGGGACAAATGTAAGCTTTCTATCCAGAATTACCTCCAAAAATCTTTGTCCGTTCTGACAGCTACATCCTCACCGTGTAACCCAGTGTCGGGCTCAGGGTGGAGACCTCGCTTTCGAGAGGACACAGGTGGTTTTTGTGGGTTTAGCCTAAAACCATTTTCGTCTGAGCATTTAACACTTTGCTCAGACCGAACTGAACCTGCCGATCACAAGCTGCAAGATTTCACGATGTAAATCCTACCTGTGCATTGTCGACAAATAGAGAATGAAACATGCTTCGTGGGATGTACTGACGCAAAGAGTTCACATTTACTATATAGAGAGTACACTGAGCACCCAACCCTGCGGTACTCCAGTTTTCGGCGCGAATGGTGTGGGTAGAGTATACCCCCACACGAACCCGGAATATGCGTTTGCACAGATAACACCCTATGATACTCAATATATTACCACGTATTTAAAATGTGTGAGCGGTTTCCGACTATTCCAAGCCGCCATGTCATGTCACAGGCATTTTCTATGTCGAATAACACTGACAGAAAGAACTGCTTGTAGATAAAAGCTTCTGAAATCTGCGCCTCAATGCAAATTAGATGAACAGTGGTGGACTGGCCATCCCGGAAACCGCACTGGTATGAATCAAGCAACTTGTCCGATTCGAGGAAATGTACTAGTCGCCGGTTTTTCATATTTCGAAGACTTTGTATAGACATCTTGTTAATGCTGTAGGCTTGTAGGTCGAGCTGAAGAGGGATCCTTCCCCGGCTTAAGGATAGGGTAATAATGGCCTCCTTCCAGGCCGACGGAATCTCGCCAGAAGATCATATAGCACGGGACAGACGAGTTTTCTTTGTTTCAGGGGACAAGCGTTTCAGCATTTCACACACTGGTCAGGACCTGGGGCAGACCTATTGCAACAGTTGAGAGATGCATCCAGCTCAGCTAGGCAGAAGGGCTGGTTGTACGCCTGCTTTCCATTGCATTTCCTTTCTAGTTTGAAGGCTTCTATTCTACGTAAAACGATTGACCGACGCTTGCAGCGCGAGCGATAACGGTTGCTGTTTTATATCGCATGACCACCGCCTGCTTCACAGCCACATCCCCTTTTGAAGCTGCGGTAACCGCAGCTAAAGGCGAAGTTAGTTCCTACGCGGAAAGTTTGAGAGTACTGCAGTCGATCGCGGCGAGCAAGCGCGTATGTCAGGTGTTCTTTCTTTTTCTGCATATCGCGTGCATCTGCAGTAGCATCGGAAAACACTAATTATTATTAGATATAAAGTTAGAAACTCTTTAATTGGGTTTTTGACAGACCACTCTACGGCTTTCCTGTAGAAATTACTTCCCTAATTCCAAACTTAACTATTCTTGCCCAGTTGATTAATTAAGTGGAACACATAATTTTTCTGACTCACTCCATATGATAGTAAGAAAAACCCATTGGTTCGCGTCGTCTTAGCGGGCATCGGAATATTTTTAAAGCCTGGCTAAAGATAGCTGAGGCACACTGTATATTCCCAAGGATAGATATAATACACACGGTTAACCCTTACCGCCAGGAAATTGGAACTAAATGACAGAGAGGAGTAAAGAAAACAGGTCGAAAGTGGAAGGAAAAGAATATGTTAGAAGAGGGAGATAGGAAAATACGAATGCGGGTTTCCGCGGGGTGGGTCTTCCCGGGGGTGTCATCTACGGAACCCTGATATAAAAGGCGATACCCGGAACACCGATATACAAGGCGTCCAACCGGTAATTTGCCCGCGCTCGGTTAGTTTGCCTTGGATGAATCAAGGAAGCCCTCACTGGAGAGGCTATGAAAAACAAAAGCTCAGATGCACTCAGCGAAGGCTAGGAGTTCTGCTGGGGCTCCCGTGCTTCTTCTGGCCAAGTGAAGGTGACAGCTGCTCCGCGAAATTCTGTGATCTAACCTGGTGGCAATATCAACCAGAAGTCTACATCCGCGTCGATTAAGGCGCTCACAGGGTATGCATCCGAATTTTTAAAAACAACGGATTTAACAAAAGTGAACATGTCAACAAAATTCACGTGCTTCAAGCACGGGAATGGAGGTGCGAGCAGATGAAAAAACATACTGACAAAACAGAGACAGAAAGTTACACAGCGCAGACCGTCATTGTTGCGTTCTCATCTTTCGGAAATGGCTAATAAAGAACAAACTAAAGCTGTCCAGTTGCCTCAGAGGACGTTGTGCATATGTGCCCAATTACGTACGTTGCGTACGTCTTCATTTCGCGCCCCCTGTCTGTGCTGCTCAGACTATCATGTCGTGACGTGAATCTGCTGACCATGCTGTTGCTTTTTATCGTACGAAAACCTTCCATCTTGCCAGTACCTGAGGCAACGGCCATATGTTTACGTTTTCAGCCGCCATCTCTGCAGCAGGTGCTGCTGCTTCCGCTTCTGGCGCGAGGCGGAATTTCTGTCAAATGCGAAGCATTTCTTGGCGAACTTGGGCCACTTTGACCGTATCTATCTATCTATCTATCTATCTATCTCTAGCGGCCTACGTCTCAGTGCTCTCCTGGCCGTGTCGTTCATCTGATACACCACAACATTTGGGAGGTTGGGTATCAATGTATGACGAATTGAGCGACTGATCTTTATATCACTAAGGCTATTTACTCGTAATCTACATCACGATTAACGACATTGCATTCATGTGTGGAGTGGCGCTTCAAGTTTCCTGCAACTCACTCCTGTGCGCGGCCTCCAGAATCGGCCCACATTTCTCTGCTCAAGCTTGACAGAACGGCTGGCTCAAAGAGCTCCCTCTGAAGACAAGAAGATCCGTTTGTCGGATGTTGCGATTGAAATGTAGACACGGCAAGCACACAGACACACATGCAACCTACCGAGCTTTAGGGTGCTATCGGACACGGGCCCTCGAGGTGCCAAGGAAGCGCGCTAGCACTAGGATACGGCTGCTCGTGATTGCGCGAGGCGATCACCGGCGCATGACAATAGGGTGTGAGGTCGATTGATGCCCGGCCAGTATGCAAACGCAGTGTCTGAGGACAGAGGCACGTCAGCCAGAACGAGACAAAATTTATGAGGTCTACACGAGGAAGAATACAAACAGAGAACACCTTGTGAGAATTGAAATTACGAATTAATAGGCAGCGAAGCAACGCATACATCAGAGAAGTTACGGAGGGGAGCAAAATGCTCACTTATGCAAATTATGAAGAAAACCCAAGTATTTGCAGGCGAAAATGAGAGTTCATATTTCGAAGAAACATACAGTTGACCGGGGACCCTTACAAAAATGCCTAGTAACATTGAGTAGACTACCTATGGACTCCCTACTGACTTTACTGACAGTCTACTGACATTTACTTTTTAGAAACACTTTTCCATACACTGTATAAAGACTTCCTACTTCTGTATAAAGGCTGTTTTAAGTACACCGCCTAAAGACTTCCTACTTACCTCTGTATAAAGGCTGTTTTAAGTACACTGTCTAAAGACTTCCTTCTTACTCCTGTATAAAGGAGGTTTTAAGTACACCATCTAAAAACTTCCTGTTTACTTCTGTGTAAAGAATATTTTAACTACTGTCTAATGTCTTTCTTATTACTTCTGTACAAAGGATATTTTAAATATACTATCAAATGACTCATTTCACACTGCATCTACTGCATACAGTTTTTTTTGTGAAGGTGAGAAGCCGCGGAAGGACCTCTCCATCTCCGAAATGTTCATGTAATGTTATCGACGTATAGATGCAAAAAGTTAGGTGTGCATGTTCCCGCTTTGCACACAACTGAAAACAAAGGTGCTGGCCTCATATCTAATTAATTAGTGCCTTTGAGGGGCCATATTGTATCTATACACACGTCCTCATTGGCGCACGCAGTTGCTCCCGAATGTACGGTACAGCTGCGCGGTAAGTATACTCAAATTCGGCCGAACATGTTGTCTATAAGCTGCTGCAAGGATTAACATACGAGCACCAAATAACGAAGTACATGCATTGCAGTGCAAGTGACCTATGAACAACTCGAGAAGGGGGGAAGCTAGGGGGGACGGCGGACGGTGCAAGCTATTCTTAAGCAAACTACTGTCGTTCCGCTTGGCACTCTACACTACAACCAGCACTATACTACTGAAATGTCTTCTCTGCCTAGACATGTGCCCTGAAAGAGAAAATAAATGTATACAGCCCCGACAATGTTCTCAGTAGTTTATTGCAATCAGACTTGCTATGAAGATGTGTACTGATCAGAGGAGCTTTCAATCACGAAATTATGGTAACTGCAGCTCAATTTGCAGAGTTCATTATGCTCCTATGAAGCAAGCTTAGTTTTTAGAGCACCATTTCCATATTGGCTTCACTTAAACAAGCTTTAATGGCCTCAAGTTTATGCACATTTACATTTAAGCTTAAAATACATTCACAATTATGTGAACCGCCTCGAAGAATGTAAGCAAACTCAGTAGCAGGTGAATCGTAAAGGATTTATAAAAAGAATCTGTAGCAGTGTTATAGCCCCATGTCAGGGTGGCATTCAGTTGTTTTCCCTGCATATTAACAGAGTACTTTCGCCGCACATGTATAAGTGTGCCACTTCAATTAAGCATGTTTTAATTCTGTTACTAGCTGAAAAAGGGAATCTGTGAAGTTCATAGTAAAGTGAATGTTGATTTGGAAAAATACACGATAAGGAAGTTCATGTATTTGCGATGGTTACCAACAATTTGTAGAAATTCCCTGCACCTTCAATTATATACATCTCGATTCCTTGTTCTTGAATCAAACTATAGTCAACTGAAAATTATCAAGTTCACTTTGACGTTAAGAGAATCCAAGGTCCATGATATAGCCACAAGAATGTTCATTGGGAATCCACGAACGAAGTTGTTTCGATTTCCTTAGTTTAAAGTTGCTTATGGCAACCTACCTGCATGTAAAACTTTCAGAGCAGAGGAAACATTATGTGACGATCATCATTTTTACTTTCTGTCTCACACCTCCAGAAATATTTCATTAAAGAGGCGTGCAGTATCAAATATGTGATGATTAGGGCTATTCAAAGCAGCAAAAAAGGCAGCTGTGCATTGAACACATACTAAAGTTTACTAAATTTTTGTTAGAACCGTGATTGTAGTAACATTTATTGAAGGATCTCCACTTAGGTACTTTATGTATACTGCGCACCTCAACACAAAATAAATTCTGCACACAGTCAAATTTGAGTTCATTGCATCTTGCAATACTCTTTATTTGTCATACAACACACAAATGCATGCAGAAACAGCTGGTCAAACAGACACAGATAGAACACATGAGCTATTGCATAAGTTATGCAGCATCAGTTCATCCCCTAGTCTTTATTTTCGTAATTCTCTGCAGACACATTGGCCACCTATTGGAATTCAAATATACTGCTGAAAAATATTGTTTCTAGAGGAACCATTTCCACCAATTCTTTTACAAGTTTAGCGGTACAAAATAATGTCATACAGCAAGTACCAAATAGACCAGGAAAATGTTATCATGATATTCCGGCAAACATGATTAGAGCCCCTTCTAGAACTTGCCATAAAAAGGCGTAAGAAGCTGATGGGGCATCTTTAGACATTCATGAGCATTTGTGACCATAGCTACACAAAATAAAGACCACAAAGGATCAATGAGTGCAAATGAATGCACTGAAGCATTTGTTTACAATCACATAACACTCTGAAACTGAAGGTGAAATGAATGAAGGAGGCTGGTTCACGGAGGCCTAAACACCAACAAACGGCAATTGGTGCGTGTCCCAAGCAGCGTGTCATGCAACCCACGCCGCTGCAACCGAATCCAATGCACTTACACAAAGATTTTGCAGTGAACAGAACTGCCAGCGCCCGTGTGCTGTGCGATGTCAGTGCACGTTAAAGAACCCCAGGTGGTCCAAATTTCCGGAGCCCTCCACTACGGCGTCTCTCATAATCAGAGCTGGTTTTGGGACGTTAAACCCCACTAATCAATCAGAACTGCCAGCGACGAGTGTGCCAGGGAAGCTAGTGGTATGCATCACAGATCACTGCCCCTCAGCTTGGTGGGAAGGAGTACAAAGTATACAAATATGTGTATGTCCTGCAAACAAATTGCCACTGGCATTGATAGAGAAACTCACTCGGCCAATCTGCACTCCCTGCAAATACAGATTCTCTATGTTCACATGCTTGTAAATTCGACGACTGCTCTTATTACCTCAGAGGAGTGAATGTTCCAAGAATGAGCTAATATTAAAGAGGAGAGCTTCTGGAACAACCCTACTGACCATTACCTCTGCTTTGCAGCATATGCTTCTAAACGCTGAACGCCACAGGAGCAGCAGACTAAAGTACTGCATGGTTTTTAAAAAAACTCAATGACACATCACAAGAAGAACTTGTATATTACCGTTAATACCAATGCAGGAGGGAACATTAACTGAAAGAATGGCAGCACACCGATATTACAATGATGTCAAAACCAGGCTAGTGGCAGTTTTTGAAACCAGTGAGACCCACCTCACAAGCTTCATGTGTAAGTCATGTGAAAACATCATCCTGCCTAGGCTTCAGCCACACCCAGAAGAGTAAGCCTTATATCCACGCACGAAGTTTAGTTTCCTATTGGGGCTAACCATAGAGGGCATACTGCTCCAAATTAAGGATGGGTTATTGACCAAATCAGCACCAAATAAACTAAACCTGTCTTTGCTTTAGACCTTAAAGGCACATTTGATCAAATAGCCTAGTTGCAACCAAATGTGATGGACAATTATACAACTACATCTGAGCGTCTCTGAAAGATTGCATGGCAACAACAGGTATAGAAAATGCTTGGACCGCATCCCTCCCACGCGAAAAGGCACACCATAAGGGCCAGTGCTTTGACCCCATGCTATTTAGCATAGCAATGGGCAGACTACCTCCACTACTGGACGCAATACCTGGAGTTGGCATGCGTTAAGTGCTTCAACATGTAGATGCCCCTGCCAAGGAATGCATTGATGCGACAGCTTAAAGCTTCAACCTCCACGACACTGGTGGAAGGCCAGTCAAACCCAGACAATGCAGAAAAGATACCACTTGCATACTACTAGAGACTATCCTGTGGAATGCTCCCTCCACCACTCCTAAAACAAAACCACGCAAGTGCAGGCGCTTGGCAGAAGCTCCTAACTAACTTATTCCCCAGTCTTGCTTTCCACCACCACTTCTACCTTATCCAGTACGCCAACAATTTTCCTTTGTGTTGAGGACACCGCGACTTCACTACTCTTTTTGGGAATACTCCCTTGTCAGCCGGGCAACCTAGCATACCCAATGCTTCTCTATTCCTGCGGGCAGCTGCTGTTCGTTCCAATACAGCCCTGGTTGTCGAACAAAACCCGACTGACCTGGTCAGCTTGATAAAAGCAATAAATTAGCCCTAGGATTGAGGGCTGCAACTTACAACGCTCAATTACAAGAACAAAAAGTTTTCTGCTACTGCTGCAACTTTTCAATAAATGAAATGCACATATGTCAGAGTGACTCCAAATACACAGAGTCTAAAATATTTGTTCACAATGGCTTAACACTGCAAAGAAAAACAAGATTTACATATGAGACAACCCGTTTGAATATTTACAAGTACAAGTCGTCCACAAATTTTCACAGAGCTTATGAACCCTGTTTCACGTACATAATTCACATCATAATGCTGCAAAGGTCACATATGAGTCTCCATTTTTAAGCACGGTTTTATACTTATCAATAACGCACCAAGATAGGAACACATGGGCAAAATTACTTAAGTATGCAGCACTTATCAGCTGATATTATTAGTATTTTATGTGAAATATACATGCAGAAACTTTTATATTACAATGAAAAGCAGAATTCGGTAGCATGCACCACACAGTATGTCACAGTCATCATGCAAACATATAAAAGAAAAATAACGAATGCAGAGAAAAAATTCGGCAGCTGCCCCACGCTGCAAAGGCAGGTGATCAAGAAAGCTTGTCAAAGAACACATGCAACTGGTTTTCAAGTCCTGTCATGTGCATCTCATCATGCACCTGCACCTGTTGTCACAACACAATGCACTGGGTCCCAGAGTCATCAGTCTCCAATTCTTGGTAACCACCACAATGTAAGGGACTTCCCCGAATGCCCCCCAACAGCCGCTTTAAAACACACATCGTAGTGAGCAAAACACAAAACTGGACTAAGGACAGAGAGACCATACCTCTACCATGACAATACTAGAAGAAGACACTGCCTTTGCTATTGTAATCTTTACCGAAAAATGCAAGCGGTGAATTCTACAGGCAAAACTTATACATACATACTATTGCACTGCCTCTGAGGCTGACCCATATTTCTTGACGGATAACACGAATACACCGAACCACAAGAATACACAGAAACTTGGAAACTAAGTCATAATGAAACGCAATAAATGCCAGGTCACCATCTGAACCACCCACTAGGTGCTCTCAGCAGCTACAGCATGTTCTCTCTGCTATCTGGCATGCTATTCCGAAAGTTCGGATCTTTCATGGACACACATTGTCAGCCCAAAACACTTGCCAAATACACAGCTATAGCTGAGTGCCCTTTTAAATGCCAGGGAAAGGCAATACAAGAAACAATTTCAATACACTGCTTAACCTGAATCACCATGTGGAGCTGAAACAATATAACTAACAATACCGCGATCACCAAATCTAATTAGACTCTAAGAGGCACTCCTCATGTACAACAGACAAAACAGTCATACCAGCACAGTGCAGAGCAATGCACTCTTTGGCGTCAGACGCTTCACCGTGAAATATTCAGTGGTTTCTTCTGCCCTAACAAACCGAACGGTGCCGCTATCAATACAAGGTAGAAAAACACTATTCACTAGCAACTTTTTAACGTGAAAGTGTACATGGTCACTGTTGCTGCAGGAGAGCTTGTCACAGCTTGTGAAAATCTCAGTTATGCGCCCACAGTCACTGTTTGCAACTATGTAAGAGTTCTTTCTTCTCGACTTATCCATGGCTGATATGCAATAAGTAAGGGCACCCACTGTAACTTTCTTGTAGCTTCTTCCCCTTTCCAGGCTTCCTTTCCCATAGAGGAGTATGTTATTCAGTGTGACACAAGTCCTCCTTAACTTATAGCCTTTCGGCAACGACCTAAAGTAACACATTAGGTCCTCGTTCTGCCACTGCATAGTTACAGACAAAATATGTGGCAGGCTCTACAAAACGCAAAACTTCTCAATAATTTGCAGATGTGCAAATCTTGTGCCATTCACAAATCGCAACAGCTTCCCATTCATAGCTTCAAACGGGTAGGTTGAGAAGCCCCAGAGGGGGCCCCCAAACGGACATTATCCACTATGTGAATGAGAATGTGTGCGTTGTAGGTCATGCTTTTCTTCCCATAAAGTTCTTCGTACTCTCCCAGAAACTCCAGCAGAATTTCTTTCACCTTAGCAATTTGACCCATTGGCACTGTAGATTGTAAGCAAAAATGAACAACTGCAACAACCTTAGTCCAGTTTCGATAATATTTATTGGAAAGAAAGTCCTTCAGTAGCAATGGAGAATAGAAAAGCAACCAGTTTCTCCACTCAGATGCCTTCTAGAATTCATTTCCGTAAGCGATCGTGGCAAACGATTTATTTCCCACACTGGTGTTAACTGCTTCAGCCTTTCATCTATTTCAGTAAGTTGACGTCGAATGCTGTAGTTGGCGTGCCTTTTGGAATTGAACCGCATGAATGCGGTCATCCTGACAAAGCATTACATACCGCATGCATGTAATCAACAACAAATGATGAGGAAAAGCTAGTGTACAGCAAAAAAGAAAGCATGCTTGCTCCTTTAATGCCTTTGCAATTTTCCCTTTTTCTCTGTGCTTTCTGAGCATAACATACGAAGCTCTCATCCGTACGTAGCTTTCGTGCAGGCGTTTGCCTTGGGAACACCCTCACATGCCTTCTACCTTTCTCCACAACCTCCCCACTATGCTCGCACCATGCACAGCCATAAGCACCATTAAATTGGGCCATATTCATGAGCATGGCACCTGCAACAGTGTCCACACTGCGTGGTCCAGGGCAAATGCGGCAAGTCTTGTTCATCGAACTTCTTTCGTCATACCAATAGGCACCATCCGAGGAGAGGCGGTTCATTGTTTCTGTGAAAGGCTTCAAAAAAGTGTTCATTTTAGGCTTGTTGCTCCAAACCACAGCTCGAACAACAACAGTTTTTTCACTCTCTCTTTGTATGGCAGCTCATTCACTTGCAGAAGAAGAGGCCGTACCCTGTGTCCAGAAGATTCATACAGTGGAACCCATCAGTGTTCCAAGTTACTGAGAGGTCATCATCTGTCATGGGCAGTTTGCTGTACGAGGCAATCTGTGTAATGTCACTTACATCGTACTGTACACCACTGCGGTGGTGAGAGGGCACCTTTCCACTCAACAACACATCCTTTACCTGCCTATCAAGCTCTACAGTCAAAAAAAGGAGCCAGACTTCAAGAGATCTTCTACCTTATGCAAAAGCAAGCATTTAGTACACTGTACTTCAACTGCTGAGCATGGAAGTGCAGTGATATATTCCAGGCACTGTGAGCAATATGCATGGGTCACGCACTCACATTCATATAAAGTGGAAAAGTTCTTTAAAAATAGAAACTGTCTTTGGAGAAACTGTGTCTGCAGGCATATGGGCATCAATCAATGGCAGCAAACTTTCCACAGATTCCTTTGAAGAGTGGTGCCGCAGGCTACGTGCCATGACCATGGCAAGACTTTGGCCTCTTGAAAGCTTCGCATTTTGGTACAACGGTGCCTCCTAAAGAGAAAAAATCCCACAATGAAGTAAATGTCCAGTTACACGCAGAAGGAGCATATAAAGACTCCAGTTAGACTATAAGAATATTGATAGCAGCCTGGAATCCAGCACGCTAATAGGTAGATCCATACAAAGCCATCTCAACACAATTCTGCTCAAAAAGTGTAGGCCCTACGTTGTCACGTTTTGTGTCAACCCACATAAATAGTGTGAAATTAAGTCATATGGCATTCAGCGCAGTATTACGAATAGGACGAATGTCTTTGTTCAAAGTGCATGAGTAGATGTATGCTTAACATAGGCTAACCAGGAAGCTCAACAGCACCACAGCGACGGAATGGTCGCTCATGGTAGGATGCAACACTGGCACTCGTGTTTATTGCACAGTCCAGACACTCATTTTGTCAAAGGGAAATGTAGGCTATGGCAGGGTGACCATGAGCATCATTTATGAAGTATTTTTACAACAGAGTAACTTTCATTTTTAAATTAATATTGAAAAAAAGCATAGGCATGCGCGCAGGGGAGGAAGTGAGTGGCTGCCCACCACCCCTCTCCCCCAATCATTTGAAGGGGGAGCCAACTCTGCTGCATACCTTTACATTTCACTGCACCTTGACTGAAATAAGTAGAAAAGGGTTGGGGGGGGAAGAGGAGGGGGGTGGAGCAATGAACCGTCCCCAACCCACCCCCCTCGATGGAGAACTCTGCATGCTTATGGAAAAAATCCAACTGTAATATTGCCGGTGTCCCTACACGTACAGAAGGAGTTACCACAAAGATCGAAAAATTCCGTGTTAAAAATTTCTGCTCAATTCCCAGCAAAGACCCTGTGTGCTTGCACACTTAGAATGGTCCTCTTTCTATTGTGATAAGAAACAAGAAATCGATAAAGGTCAGCAGACAGTCCTTCTAACCTTCGCTACAAGGAACCAGAATTACTTACTTTAAAACAAATGAAAGCAAGGCCATGAAAACAATTATTCCTGAGCAGTTTTGCCAGTCAGGAGCATAATAAACTTACTACATAGCACAATAGCGAATTCTACACCACTGAGCATTTCAAATTGTGCCTTTCTACCCATGGCGTACAATACGCCTCTAAACTGAGGTTGTCAGTTTACCGAAATGTACTCCAGCAGCTTAACAGACTTAGGTAATTTTGCCAGTTCACAATTAAATGTGTGGGGCTTTACAGAAAGGTAAAGCATGCACAAAGTGTTAACGAGATGTTGCTATGTGTGCGGCAAGTATGAAAAAAAAAAATCTGGCAGCATGAAAACAAGAATGCCTATTTTCCCAACATTACATCTAATTTTCAGAAGGTTTCCAAGGTAGTAGTCAAGATGGAAAAGCCATTTCGACACCCTCATTTACACTTTCCTTCTTATTTCTAGTGTGCACGCACTAGCCATGATTTCAGTTTTAAGATGCATGTGCACACATACAAATTTTATCAATTCATTAAGAGAATGGTACAGCTGTAAAAGGACAAAGCTGAGCAAGTTGGTAAGGATTCATAACATGAAGAACAGGCATGCAAAACACGGACACAAGGAAAAAGGAGTGGACAACACGGATGTCGACCAGCAAAACCAGAAGAGCACTGAGGCGAAAAACTTTCCTGAGCATGCACAGACAAGTTGTGTGTCTTCTTTCTTTTTCACATCAGTGCTCTTCTCTTGATAGTCAGCGTTCATGTTGTCCACTCCTCTACCCTTGTGTCCGTGTTTTGCATGCTTGTTCTTTACATAATGAATGGTACAAGTGACCTCTTCATTTATTTGTGTTCCTTGGCACTAATAATCCACTTTTAGCTTCCAGTAGCAAAGCCTTGTCAGGCACGTTCATGGTTCCGAACAATAATACAGCATAAACAGAACAGCACAGTATGAGGAAAGAATATACATGACAACACGGATAGCCAGAACTCGTGTAATGTGTGTTTCTTTTTTATCCCGTGCTGTCACATTTGGGCTGTTTTACTGTCGGCTTCTAGGACGAGTGAAATGACAACCTGTTAACATTTGTTATATTCACTTAGTTCAAATACTGACACTCCCAGCTGAGAGCACAGCATTTGTTATTCAACAGTTCCTTTCACAGAAGGTTGGTATGTACACAGCATAAATTGGTCACAGTTTTACCTTCAGTACTTTTTAAATGCACTACGGGTTTCTCCTTGAAATCCCATACTGTTGCCAACTGTGGGCCACACCCTGCATATGCTAAAACCACAATCTGAGAAAGTTTCTAAATTAATGTTCCAGGCACCCTACACTACTAATCTGGCCATCTAAGGTACTGCAACTGCTTAATGTGTCAACAGTAAACCAGCCTTTATACATTTGCGGCACAGTATTTGCAGAATTTAGTAACGCAAATGCTTCAGCTGCATGGCATATCTTCTAACAGTAAGAGCGTGTACACATACAAAGCACTCCAGTGAATGGACTGTTATAGCGCATTATGGAAAACGGGAAACGGTCAAACAGACCGAAACAAAAGGACAGAGCGCTATGTCCTTTCGTTTCGATCTGTTTGACCGTTTCCCGTTTTCCATAATGCGCTATACCAGTCCAAGTACGTCGATCCAACTCGCCCAATATTCAACACTTGTGGACTCCAGTGAAAGACCTCAACCGATAGGCCTGCCGACACTATAATGGAAGATGATCTGCCTCTGCTACCTCTGTGGTGCCCTCATTCACAGCCACAAATAGCAAAGGCATGCCTCTTGACAGATTTGTCATATTCACTGATGGGTGGCCTCCCCATCTTGCACATGCAAGCAAGGCTAGAATGCAAATGCTAAAAACGGCCTGCTCAATTTGTGTCGCAGGGCCCCTTTAAAGCATGCACAAAGTGTTAACGAGATGTTGCTATGTGTGCGGCAAGTATGAAAAACAAAATCTGCCAGCTCAAAAACAAGAATGCATATTTTTCCAACATTACATCTAATTTTCAGAAGGTTTCCAAGGTAAGGGTCAAGATGGAAAAGCCATTTTGACACCCTCATTTACACTTTCCTTCTTATTTCTAGTCTGCACGCACTAGCCATGATTTCAGTCTTAAGATGCATGTGCACACATACAAATTTTGTTAATTCATTAAGGGAATGGTACAGCTGTAAAAAGACAAAGCTGAGCAAGTTGGTAAGGATTCATTACGTGAAGAACAGGCACGCAAAACACGGGCACAAGAAAAAGGAGTGGACAACACGGATGCCGACTATCAACAGTAGAAGAGCACTGAGGTGAAAAACTTTCCTGAGCATGCACAGATAAGTTGTGTGCCTTCTTTCTTTTTCACATCAGTGCTCTTCTCTTGGTAGTCAGCATTCATGTTGTCCACTCCTCTACCCTTGTGCCCGTGTTTTACATGCTTGTTCTTTACATAATGAAGGGTACAAGTGACCTCTTCATTTATTTGTGTTCCTTAGCACTAATAATGCACTTTTAGCTTCCAGTAGCGAAGCTTGTCAGGCAAGTTCATGGTTCCAAACATTAAAACAGCATATACAGAACAGCACAGTATGAGGAAAGAATATACATGACAACACGGATAGCCAGAACTCTTGTAATGTGTGTTTCTTTTTTGTCCCGTGCTGTCACATTTGGGCTGTTTTACTGTCTGCTTCTAGGACGAGTGAAATGACAACCTGTTAACATTTGTTCCATTCACTTAGTTCAAATACTGCCACTCCCAGCTGAGAGAACAGCATTTGTTATTCAACAGTTCCTTTCACAGAAGGTTGGTATGTACACAGCATAAATTGGTCACAGTTTTACCTTCGGTACTTTTTAAGTGCACTACGGCAACTCTCCTCATTCACCCAAATCCGAGACTGCCCCTGGCACTCATGACCGACGCATCAAGCTCGGCGGTGGAGCCGTTCTACAACAGCAAGTTGATGGCGAATGGCAACCTCGCCTTCTTCTCTAGACGCATGAACCCCGCCAGAACCCGCTGTAGTGTGTTCGGCATGCACCCGTCGCATGGTCCTCTCCATGTGCCATTTCCGTCCCTCCTCGAAGGCGATCGTTCACCCTCTACACCGACAAGCCCCTGACCTACTCCATCGGTCGTTCAGTGTCCCAATATGCGCCACGAGAGGTACGTCAGCTTTCCGTCATATCGGAATTCACACGGACATTCGACACATTAGTCGCAATAACACCCTGGCGGATGCTCTCAGCCGCCTGGACGCCATCACACGCAGCCGCTAGAAGAACATTACAATTAATCTCGTTTTCATTCGACATCCGTGATCTCGCGACAGCGCACGAGAGCTGTCTGACTTAACTAAAAGCGCGAAGCAACTACGTCCCTACAACTGGCGCCAATAACTTTTCAGACTGTGCCTATTCTGTGTGCTACCTCCCCAGACACACCTCAGCCGTTCTACCAGGCACATTTCGCAGGCTAGCTTTCAAACTACTTCCACAACCTGGCTCATCCTGGTATTCGAGATA
>JABSTT010002425.1:0-43342 GCA_013339685.2 Hyalomma asiaticum
CTACGCGCTGTTATACAAGTACGACTGCGCGACGAGTTACCAGGCTACATTGTATCAGCATACAGCTCGCAGCGGAGAGCATTGAAAGGTTTTTTAAAAGAAGTTGTGTATGCTTTTCAGTTCCTTGTAGTGCATTTTTCTTTTGATTATTTGTCCTTGGTAACAAAGAAACAACTGTATAAGGATTTAGTTGATATTATGTGCCCTGTACCTTTATACCGTGCAATATATGTATTAGGACGAGAAAGGGACGTGCTTAAAAGAGTGAATAGAATGCCTATCAGATCATCAACTAAGACATTCTTTTTTATGTTACACACTGGCACGTTCCTGGTTAAACCATGGCTGAAAGACAAAGGGTTTTATTTTCCATGGGGCGTTAACTGAATGATATGTAGGAAGGCTGAAACAATTGAACACATCTTTCTGGACTGCTCCGATTCTGTGTTCTTGTGGGACGTCCTTCAAAGGACGATAAAGAAAGACTTTCAGCTCACGCCTTTAGGAATTCGCTACTTGCCATGTGAAGAAACCGAGGGCGTGCCATGTGACCTGATAATGCTGATAACTATGCACAGTGTATGGAAAACTCGAATGGATATAAGAAATGAACACGAAGACGCAAAACCGGCTAAGGTATACCTACATGAATATCTGTTGTACGTGAGAAGTGTATTGCGCGAACTTCCTGAGCCACCTGATTGGTTACCTGTGATGGATAAATTACTAACGGCGAAGTATTACTAACACTACTGCGCAGGACAAGTTGTAAGTCCTGTTTTAGTAAGTAAGTACTTACTTACTCCTGGTTTTAGAATGTACAGAAATGAGTGTGTGTCCCAATGATGAATTCAGAGCCATGAATTTTTGTCCAATGTGTATTTTGTGAGAAAAACAGGAAATAAAGAAAAAAAAATCCTGCTAGCTTAGTCGGTTAGAGCTTCGTGCTAATAACGCGAAGGTCGTAGGTTCGATCCCTGCGCAGGCCAGGATGCTTTTTTTTCCTAGGCGCGTCATATTTCTATTTTCCGCCTCATTCTTCTTTATTATTCTACAAAGCGGTGGAGATCCCATTTAAAGCGGGTGCCGCTGGTGAGGAGCGGAAGTGACTTACTATTGTGTCATAGTGTGCGCAGCGCCTAGGCTATGGTGGCCTGCTAGCTGAGTCATTCTGCTAGCTGAGTCATCGGATCGCAGTGTCATGGGCTCCAGCAGCCACTTTTAGCCGCGAAAACAGGAATGCTGATGACAACAACGATTATCAGTTTATTTTGCCTCAACTTCCAAAAGGACGACCGGTCAGCAACACCGTGTTTTTACACGGTGATGTACGAGCTAGGCCGTATAAGGTCGAACATTTTAGGGACGCATTAACGCAAACTGGCGTGCTGCCGGATGTCGTAAGCCTTGGGCTTACCAGGTCGACCACTTGTGGGCAGTGACTTTCAACGAGGCGGCTCCCACGAAACGCCTGCTCGCTTTGGAGGAGCTGCAGGTGAAGGGGTGGCGCTGCGTCGTCGTCGACCCATAGGAACAGCATGTGAGCCTTAGACTTCACTGGCTGCTGCACGGGGTGAGCGACGAAGAAGTGCGAGCGTCACTGGCGGCTTTCGGCAAGGTTGTCGAAGTGAGCCTTGAGCGCTGGCGCGTACCGGGCATGGCTGAGAGGTGCTCAACCACGAGGACAGCGTGTCTGAAGTTAAAGAGCGGCGTAAAGATTCAGGACATGCCCCATCAGATCCGCGTCGATGGAGAGCTGGCCTTGGTGGTGGTGCCTGGCGGGCGATGCAGTGTTTGCGGTGCCAAGGCACAGGGAACGTCCGCCGCGAATGCAAGGTCCCCAAATGCTCTCGCTGCAGGCGCTTTGGGCACGTCGAAGCTGATTGCGTCAGGACGTATGCTTCTGCGGTTGGACCAGCAAAGAATGAGGCCGTAGCCGAGCATGTCATAGACGCGGCGGAGACAGAGGACGCCACTGAAGGAGTTGGCAGCCCAATGTTCCTTGCGACAATTAGAGTGTCGGTGTCCGCAGGTGCACCCAAGGGTGTGGAGGCTCCGCAGCTTATCGCCGTGCCTGGCAGCGCTCCGCCAGCGGTTGAGCCTGGGCGGGCCGGGAAGGAAGCGGGGCCAGTGGAGGCGGGAGACGCAGGAGAGGCCCAGGGAGAGACGGCGGGCAGTGGCGATGATATGTGTGTCACCAGTGCCACACTGAAACATCCGCACGCGGACAGGCCAACAACGAGGAGCCGCCTGCAAAGACTCCTCAAGGGAGGCGGTTTAGTTTAAAACCTAAGCCGAACATTCCTTCGGACAAGAGACCCCCGGACAAGAAAAAGGAAAAGAATGAGGAAAAGCAGGGCGGTCGTGGAGGCGGCTAGCCTAGGGCTAGTCGTGAAAGGTAAGCACCATGCTCCGGGCCTACTCCTCTCAGTGTAGAATTCACGATGGCACCTATTCCGTCGCTGAGTATTGGCACGTTGAACGTGAGAGGGTTGGCGGCCAGGCGTAGGCAAAGCCAACTCCTACGGTTGGTCATCGATCAAGATATAGATGTTCTGGCAGTGCAAGAAACTAAGTTTGAAGGAGAGGAGTAGACCGGGGGCATCGTGCGTCGTTTCAATGACAGTTATTACGCGGTCGTGAGCCATGCGATAGGGACGTCCGCGGGATGTGTCCTTTTTGTGAAGAAAGTGCAAGGGCTTATTGTCAAAAGTGTATTTTCATGCCAGTCAGGTAGAATTGTTTGTTATGACTTTGTTTTCTGTGCAAGTGAATTCAGAGTGATAGGCATACACGCACCGAATTGTGTAGACGAGCGCACCTAATTTTTTTCGAATCTCTTTCAGTGGACGAAGTGTGATAAGCGGGTTCTTTTGCTAGGGGATTTCAACTGTGTTTTAAGTGCTCGGGATAGAGTCAACGGTACTTGCATTCGCGACAAAAGCTGTGACGTGTTAAACAATTTAATTAGTGAAAATGACCTGGAAGACGTGTATCAATGGGTTGAAGCGAATCGCGAAGTGTTGTACACGCGATTCTAGGGCACTAGCCATGCTAGGATAGATAGAATATACCTGTCGGTAGAGATTTTGCAAATGTGCCATGGATTCACGGTGTTGCCAGTGTCCTTTTCGGATCATTGCTTGGTTGTGTGTCGCGTAGGTATGAACAAAGAGAGAAAGGCTTTTAACTGTGATTTATGGAAACTGAACGCGTTATTACTCAGGGATGAGCGATTTATACAAACAGCACATAGAACCATAGGAGAAGTGCTTGCCGAAGAAACGGAAACTGTAGCAGAGAAATGGCGATGTTTGAAGCAGGTCAAAATGTAAGCGCTGGACAGATCGAGCTCCCTCAAATTCGAGGCGAAAATAAAAGAAAGAAGTCTGAATAAAACACTCCAGCAGCTAATCGCCCTTGAAAGAAAAGAGCCTGGAACGTGTGAAGACGAGGTGCGCAGCGTAAAGGAAAAACTACAACAATATGACAAGGAGCGATATAAAGGAGCCATGGTACGCGCGCGTGCTGCAGCACTGGTTGTGGGAGAGACGCCCACTAAAAGTGCGCCTGGACTAGAAAAAGCATAATCATGTCGATATGATATATTGCAACGGAATACTTGCGAGTGATAGTGAGAGTATCGGACGCGGGTTTCGTGCACAATATCAGTCACTTTTTGCATATCAAAAAAGCTAATCTCCACGGTTTCAAAAAACATTTTCTTCAGCCCATGCCACGGCTGAGTGACGACACAAGGGAACAATTAGAAGGCAAAATAACACTAAATGAAGTTGAAAAGGCGATTCATAATTTGATCCTAGGCAAATCGCCCGGCCCCGACGGTTTAACCGCTTGATGAGTACGGTTTAACCGCTGGATGAGTTTAACCGCTGGACGAGTACTGGACAAATCACACAAAAAAGTAAAAGCGGACAAGTGGAAAGACGTGAACCTGCACATGTTTGGTAGAGCTACTGTATGTAACATGTTTTTCATTACTAAGTTGTGGTATGTCATGCAGATGTTGCATTGTTCCAGGACAAACGTGCAAAGGCTACATAGAGTGTTTGCAGTATTTATATGGAGTTCGACGTGGGAAAGATGCAGCCGAACCAATTTGTTCCGGCGGGTGAAGCAAGGGGGACTGGGTTTGGCTCATATTTTCCTGCATCAGTTAGTTAATAGATCTTTGTTTTTTCGCGATGTCAGCGATCCTTTCTTGCGCGCAGTATGCCAACTAAGGTTAAGCAATGCCTTACCAGAACTCGTAGTCACTTCTGATAATAGCATGTCGGGGGCGTTGCACGGCTACCTGAAAGAAGTGGTGGATAGTGTGCGTTTTTTGCGAGTGCGTTTTTCTTTAAAATACCTGCTTTGCGTTAAAAGAAAAGAATTGTATAGAGCTGTGTGTGACATTGTTTTTCCAGTGCCTCTGTACAGAGTCATATACATTGGATGGCCAGGACAGAACGTGCTGAAAAGAGTGAAAAGCATGCAGGTGCCTGCGTGTGTTAAAACCTTTTTTTTCAAGCTGCACACCGGAACACTGTCGGTAAAGACTTTCATAGAGGAAAGGGGATGTTTTCAACCATGGGGATCACACTGCTTGGTCTGTAAGAAACCCGAAACCATAGACCACGTATTTCTGCACTGTTGTAAAGGTGTCTATTTGTGGGATATCTTGCAAAGGACAATAAAGAAAAAATTTCTGTTAGACCCACACGGGTTAAGGTATCTGGCCGTAAATAATGACGACGCAGTTCCGTTCGACCTAGTCATGTTGACGGCCCTCCACTGTATATGGCGGGCGAGGATGGCGGGATAATTTTGCGACCCAGAGGCTAAGCCAGCGCGGATTTACGTTAGGCAAAGCATGTCCGCCTTCATTGAAAATATGAGAACAGATGAATGTGTACCCGAATGGCTGCCCAGAATAGAACCTCTGGCGGCCTTGAAGGAATTTTAGGTGGACAACACCAGTCCAAGTAGGACTGATGGCATGTTTTGTGTACTGTTTTGTGTACTGTATTGAACAATTTAATTGTAAGTGTGGAGACATGTTTTCCGTGTGCATTGTCTAATACCGGAAATAAAAAAAGTGGCCTGCTAGCTCAGTCATTCCACTTCCGGCTTTCGAGCCAGCGGACGCGGGATGTCTTGCTCCGTAGGAGCGGTGATGGCGGCCCAGTCGGGCCGTGGTAACAGGGTTTTTGCTTCAGGCGCTTAAGATTATCAGGTCATTCTGCCGAATCTGCCTTCCGGTCGCATCGTGGCGAGCACGGTTTTTATGCATGGCGACCCAAGAGCCCGGCCCTACCGTGTTGAAGACTACCGGGACACTTTGGCCAAGCTTGGTGTGCTTCCCGACGTCTTGGCGTTGGGGGCGTATCAAATGAACCACGTGTGGACCGTGACAGTGACGAGCGCTGAAGCTGCTCGGAAACTGCTCTCCGCTGTTGACGTTAAAAGTGAAGGATCGCCCGTGTATACTTATTGATCCGAGTAACCGGAAAGTGCGCGTAAAGCTGCACTGGCTTCTGCACGGCGTGTCCGACGAGGACGTCCGTGTCGCCCTGGCACCTTTCTAGAAAGTGTTAGAAGTTACGCGAGAGAAGTGGAGGGCGCAAGGCTGTGGGAATGCATGCGCATTCCAGCAGTCGCAGAACGGTTGCGTGTCACATGCGCACGCTTGGGCAAGGGCGGCGCGGTGGGAGAGGGCACTCATGCCGCTTCCCCCGCTGCCTTTCTCGTCGCGGTGCAGAAACCGGTATGCCCCCGCTTCCTCCTTTCTACTCATTTCCCTTCTCCCAAGTTCGGGGAGATGCCTCCTCGCTCAACCTCGCGAAAGCGCGCCGCTTTCTGCAAGGTCTTGCGTCTTTCGTCCGGAGGCGTCGGGATTGACCGGATCCCCTCCTGGTACGCGAGATAGCCGCCCGCCGTCGTCACCAAGCGCCTGCCCTTCCTTCCGTGAGTGATCTTCATTCTTGGTCGGAGCGCAAAGCCACACGAAGCGAGCTGAGTCACTATCAGCCCCTTTTCGTCGTGCGCTTTTCTAGTATTGTTGTTTTGCCCAGCCGTGAGGAATATTACTCCTGCGCGCTGAGGCACTTGCATATTTTATACTTGTTGCGTTGGTGGCGTAAGAAATAAGGTGAATAAACACCTTCGTTTCAAAGGCTTGTCTCTGTCCCCCTGGCCTGAACCCGCCATGGTTGCGATCTAACGCGAACCGCGGGATAGGGGCCACAGCTCTAATTGTTAGGGCTGCTGCGTTGGTGCTTGTGAGTGTCTGCCACCGCTTGCACCCATGGCAACCGTGTAAAGGTTAAGAGAGACCCCTATATTTGGCGCCCAACGTGGGGCCAGTGGTGTGACAGAGCGAGTCAGTTTGTGTGTGTGATTACCAGCACACGAACGAACCATGGCAGCAGACAGCGCTGATTTCCAGCGACTGCACACGCTGTCGCGGGTGGCTACCAACCTGCAACAGTTCGAAGCTGCAGTAACTGCTACAGCAGCCGAGAACCCTGAGAACCCCGCGGCAACTACTAGCCAAGGGAATCTCATGTTCTTTGATGAGGGCGGCGCTACACATGAGGCGCACCCTCCCGCATACAGTGTATTCGAAGGCGCGAGGCATATTACGCCGAGCCCTTTGCCAGAGTTCACGGAGAGCAGTGAGCCATCACGGCAAACTTGCTCAACTCATTCAGCTCCTGCGCCAGACCTTACTGGGCAGAACGAGTCTCCGCAGGTGTTGCGCGATGCAATGCGCATGATTGAGTGTTTGACTGGTGTTGTACAGAATACTCTTACATCAAGGTCAGCCGCTAAGCCGATAGTTAGGATGGACTTACCCACCTACAGCGGGTATCATGATCTAGTTAGCGCCAACGAATATCTCGATCGCATGCTGACTTACCAGCAAGCAACGGGGTTGTCCGATGGCGCGATGCTAGAACGCGTTGTTCCAGTATCGCTGACTGATCAGGCTGCCCGTTGGTTCCGGCTTACTGGCCACATGTCGCGCACGATGTCAGAGTTCCGAGCGAACTTCCGCGAGGAATTTCTGCCCGCAGACTACCAGCGTCGTTTGCGTCGTGAGTTGGAGCTGCGTACTCAGCATCCGGATGAATCCTTGCTCGAGTACGTGAGGGCGATGGACGAGTTTTATCGCATCGCTGATCCCTCTGCTCCGAACTGTGAGAAAGTGGAGCGAGTCATGCGACAAGCACACCCCACTTTCGCCGCGTATTTGAGAGGTAGCGAGTTCAGGGATTTGGATGAGCTAGCCTCGGAGGCAAAACGCATACAGGCGGACATACTCGCCTCGCGCGCGTACAGACCACCACCCCCAGCGTCGCAGGCACTCGAGCCGCGATGCGCGTGGAACGGAGACAACTTTCGCACCCGTCCACAGGGAAATGGTTTGCTTGCCTTCAGTGATGAATGCTCTAGCAGCGGTTGGAAGTTATCTGACCGGGCTCTTGATCCGTACACTTACGCTAGACGAGCAGCATGCGCTGCCGATGGCCGAGGTACGCAGAATCGGGTTCGATATACCGACGCGAGGATGCCAGAGCGGAGAGCGCCTGAACGGGAGCACTTTGTAGAGAGGAGCGGCGGTCAAACGGCGCGAGGCACCGAACGCCGAGCGTTACAGTGGCCGACAAACCTCTGCTATAAATGCAACCAACCAGGGCATTTCGCCCGGGACTGTAGGGCGCCCGCTAGCCGAGAGCATGCGCTTTCGGGAAACGAGCGGCGCCGCCGGTGAGCAATGCTGCAGGACCGGCGGCAAATACAGCAGCGTTGAGTGAGACAAACGGACTCCTAGCGCCGCTGGCTTGTCGTATCGGACTGCCCAACGACACGCCGGCGCCGTTTATTGAGCTTACAGTCGCCCGGCGCAAATTCTTTGCACTGCTAGACACGGGAGCAAGCGCTTCAATCTTTGGCGACGAAGTGTATGAGCATCTTTGTCGGAGTTCTATCCGGCTGAGAACGAGCAATGTGACTTTCCGTCTAGCTAGCGGCATGGCGCAAGCAAGCGCTGCTGCTAGGCTCGTGGTGCGGTGGGAGAAACGAGTCAGGCGTCAACGCCTCGCTTACCTCCCCGGCCTGACGGTTCCTATCATTCTTGGCAGAGATTTTCTCGCTAAGACGGGCATTGTTATAGACGTCTGCAACGGAGGATACAGGGAACGAGCATGCGCCACCCTGAAACCTTTCGTATCGTTTCAAAAAGCGTCAGAGACAACTTCGTTCGATGATGCTTCGCGCGCAGACAAACCCAACGATCGCCCGAAAAAGTCACTCGCAAACGCAAAGCTTTCGGCTGTTTCGAAGAACCGAGCAGCCGACGGCGCAGAGAAAAAGGGCGCGAAGGGAAGGGCTCCCCTCTCGAGCGGCCCCGAACCCCCGCGGCGGAGGTACTGTGCACCGCGGCGGAGGACGAACGCACCCACCCGCTTTTGATTAGTTCATGCGGTTTGTCGGTGGACGAGAAGGCTCGCCTCTCAATGCTACTGAATGAATACGATGCCGTGTTCACAGAGCGTCCTGGCTGCACTGCGCTAGTCCGGCACAAAATTGAAACAGGTGATGCCTCGCCTTGGAAGTGCAATCCTCGGCCAGTGAGTTTGGCTAAGAGGAAAGCGCTTGACAGCGCCCTGGACGAATTGCTCGATACAGGTGTTGTCGAAAGGTCAGAGAGCCCATGGGGTTTTCCTGTGGTGTTGGTTCCGAAAAAGGACGGAAGTACCCGCCTTTGTGTTGATTATCGTCGCCTGAATGAGGTAACACGCAAGGATGCATATCCGCTTCCGAGCATTCCCTCAATCGTGTCCAACGTTGGTGGAGCGAAGTATTTCACTACGCTCGATGCTAGCAGAGGATATTTTCAGGTGGAAGTAGATCCCCGTGACCGAGAGAAAACTGGTTTCACTTGTCACAGGGGCCTCTTTCAGTTTACCCGCATGCCTTTTGGTCTAGTCGGTGCGCCGGCCACTTACCAGCGCCTGATGGATCGTGTCTTGGGTGACGCAAGGTGGCATCACGCTCTTGCTTACCTGGACGATGTTGTGGTATACTCGCGAACCTTTGATGAGCATTTACGCCATCTCAGGGACGTGCTAGAGCGTCTGAGGTCGGCGGGAATAACGCTGAATCCTGCCAAGACTCAGATAGCCGCAACCCGAGTAACGCTACTGGGTTTCACCATAGATAATGGTCGTCTTCTGCCGTGTGATGACAAGGTTCAAGCCTTATTGAACTACCCGTCGCCGACAGACATAGGCGGACTGAGACGCTTTCTGGGGCTGGTGAATTTTTATCGTCAGTTCATCCCAGATTGTGCCGCACTGCAAGCCCCCTTGACAATGCTGTTGAGGAAAGGTGAGCGGTGGAGGTGGGGTCCCGAGCAGGAGGAAGCATTGCGCAACCTCGTCAACGCGCTCGCGGAAACCACCGAGTTAAGACTTGCGGATCTGAGCAAAGAATTTGTGATCCAAACGGACGCCAGCGACCTTGGCCTAGGAGCGGTTTTGCTCCAACAGCACGAAGGTGGCTTGCGGCCGGTAGCTTTCGCTAGCCGCTCGTTGTCTCCCGCAGAGAAAAATTATTCAGTGACTGAAAAGGAGTGTTTGGCAATCATTTTTGCCCTCAAAAAGTTCGATTACTACGTTGACGGAGTTCAATTTGTTATTGAAACTGATCATATGGCACTAACTTGGCTTAGACGCCTAGGGGAGCCGAGCGGACGGCTCGCACGATGGGCACTTCTCCTGCAGCGATACGATTTCACCGTTCGCTACCGGAGGGGAAAGAACAACGTTGTGGCGGACGCACTTTCGCGCGCGCCCGTTGACAGTGAGAAGAGTAATATTACTGCTCAACTCACACCGCCCAGAGCCGAGACTAATGAGAGCGACGTAACAGCTGCGACGCTCGAGGTCAACAGGAGCGGTAATAACACTACCCATCCTGTGTCGTCGGAGACTCAACCCAAGAGCAGAGTAATTGCTACAATGCTCGACGGTGAGAGTCGCAAAGGAAGGAAGGATGAACCACCTTCGAAGGTCGAGAGCGTTAACCATCTGGACTGCGTCAGTTCAGTGGAGAGCGTGTTCAGCAGAAAGGACTTGCTAGAGGCGCAGCGGGAGGATCCGTTTTGTAAGAAAATTTTTGAGGGGCTCCGGGAGCCCGGCGGCGCGGCAGCGGCGCATGTTGACGCAGCTGGTATTGCTGTAAGTGCGCGGCGCTCTGAAACAGCTGGTAGTGCTGTGAGCGCGTTGGACTCCTACCTGCTTGACTCTGACGGTGTCCTGCTGAGATACATCCCCGCGGAGAAAGATACAAATGATTCTTTCAAAGCGGTGATTCCACGCACGCTGAGAGGAGCATTGCTACGCTACTTTCACGATACGTGCATTGCTGGGCATGCAAGTGGCCCTAAGACTTATCTTAAGTTGTGTCGCTTTGCAACCTGGCCAGGCATGAAGCGGGATGTAATACGCTACGCTCGCTCATGTAACGTGTGCCAAAGAGTGAAACCGAGAGGTGGACGCCCACCCGGGCTGATGAAGCCGATCAATAGCCGGATACCGTGGCAGATTGCGGCTTGTGACATCATGGGACCTTACCCACGAACACCGAGCGGGAACCAATTCCTTCTCGTGGTCACAGATCACTTCAGCAAATGGATCGAATTATTCCCCCTACGAAGGCTCACGGCACGCGTAATCATGCAGAAGCTCATCGAAGTGTTCACGCGATTTGGCTACCCAAAAGAGTTGATTACGGACAATGCGTCCTATTTCACTTCAAAATTATTCGTGGACTCCTGTGCAGCCCTCGGCATTAAGCATAGGAGAACGACCACGTATCACGCCCAGGCAAATCCGACCGAACGTGTGAACCGCAACATCAAGCATATGCTCGTTGCTTTTGCGGGGACGCACAAAGATTGGGACAATTGCATCCCTGAAATCGGATTTGCTATAAGGACGACCGTGAACCGCTCGACTGGCTTCACCCCCGCCACCCTCAATCTTGGGAGGGAGCTGATGAATCCCGTAGAACGCACTCTACAGGAACGCAGCTCGGAACTGGTTGCTTCTTCAGCATGCGCTGATTATGCAGCTGGGCTGCGCTCAAAGGTGCAAGAGGCTTTATGCAAAGCACGACGGAACCTGAGGACTGCTCGAGCAGAGCAGAAAGCGCAGTATGACCGCTCTCATCGGGACGTTCAATACAAAGTTGGCGACCTGGTGTTGAGGCGTAACCATGTCCTAAGCGATGCCAGCAAGAAATTCTCAGCTTCTCTGGCACCGAAGTGGACAGGACCGTACCGAGTGAAGGAGATTGTCTCATCTCTCGTGTACAAGCTGGCGGACTTACAGCTAAGACCGATCAGCGGACCGGTGCATGTCTGTGACCTCAAACCCTACTACGACAGAGGGAATGAGTGGCCCGAGGGGAATGCTCTCCCGCCTTCGCAGGCAGCGGCATCGGGTGGCACAGCTCGACGTTCGAGCCCAGTGCGGCGCTACAATTTGCGATCTCGACGGAACTAACTGTCCTGATTGTAGGGGCTAACTTTATTGCGTGCGATGTCTGACGGAATGCTCCATCGGCGTCCCGCATCCAACCCCCCGGAGCGAGCATGCGCTTTCTCTGTGGGCTAACCAGCAACAGAGGGACCACCTGGACGTTCGTCCGCAGCAACAGCGGCCAGCCATAAGAAGCAGTCTTCGTCGCGTGTTCTACGCAAGGCCAGGCTCCTGCGGGCCACAACTCGTTACGAGCAGGGGTGCGGCGACAGCGGAGACCACCGCAGCGGCACATGGCGAAAGAAAAAGCAAACAAGCAAAACAGCAAAGAAGTTTCCGGTCCGGAGTGGCGGCAGCGGCCTTGGAAAATTCTGGAAACTCGGCGACACTTCGATCCCGTCGCCCTCTCCCCACCATCGTAATCCCGTAACACCTGGAGGGGCGGAGCTGAGGAGGCCGCTGTTCGACAAACGACCCTGCCCGCACACCTTCACGGCACAGCAACCCCTTTGGCCCAGTCCATATCGCTCGTGCGTCGTCTGCTCTTTGCCCCCAGTATGCCGGACAACGGAGCTTCCCGCAAGGTGAAGAGGCGCTGGTCCCGCGACATACCACCATCGGGCCTTCTAGCAAGGCGAACGGGCGGTCGTTCGAGCACCACCAGCCCCTGCCGCGCCGAACGTGTCCCGTGCCCAGCACCAGCTGAGCGACTCATCATCATCGTCACCCGGCACCCCACCGTGGCCAGCGGCAGCTGACGACACCTGACGACACGGCGACCACAGCCGCGGAGGGAAGAGACAGCCCCCTCTTCGACACAACGTTCTTGACAGCGTAGTTGACACCTGCCCTTCCGTTAGCCCCAGGTGATGGCGGTGGCTTCGTTCGTGAAGGGGATGAATTAAGGAGGGGGGGATGTGGGAATGCATGCGCATTCCAGCGGTCGCAGAACGGTTGCGTGTCACATGCGCACGCTTGGGCAAGGGCGGCGCGGTGGGAGAGGGCACTCATGCCGCTTCCCCCGCTGCCTTTCTCGTCGCGGTGCAGAAACCGGTATGCCCCCGCTTCCTCCTTTCTACTCATTTCCCTTCTCCCAAGTTCGGGGAGATGCCTCCTCGCTCAACCTCGCGAAAGCGCGCCGCTTTCTGCAAGGTCTTGCGTCTTTCGTCCGGAGGCGTCGGGATTGACCGGATCCCCTCCTGGTACGCGAGATAGCCGCCCGCCGTCGTCACCAAGCGCCTGCCCTTCCTTCCGTGAGTGATCTTCATTCTTGGTCGGAGCGCAAAGCCACACGAAGCGAGCTGAGTCACTATCAGCCCCTTTTCGGCGTGCGCTTTTCTAGTATTGTTGTTTTGCCCAGCCGTGAGGAATATTACTCCTGCGCGCTGAGGCACTTGCATATTTTATACTTGTTGCGTTGGTGGCGTAAGAAATAAGGTGAATAAACACCTTCGTTTCAAAGGCTTGTCTCTGTCCCCCTGGCCTGAACCCGCCGTGGTTGCGATCTAACGCGAACCGCGGGATAGGGGCCACAGCTCTAATTGTTAGGGCTGCTGCGTTGGTGCTTGCGAGTGTCTGCCACCGCTTGCACCCATGGCAACCGTGTAAAGGTTAAGAGAGACCCCTATAAGGCTTAGCTGAAAAGGGATCGACGATGCGCACCGTGGGGCTGAAGTTACACTGCGACATCAAGGTCGATGACATCCCGCATCAGCTGAGAATCGCTGGAGAGTTGACGCTCGCCGTTGTACCTGGCCGCGCCCCGTTGTGTCTGCGCTGTAAGAGCACAGGACACATACGTCGCGACTGCAAGGTGCCTCGCTGCAGTCATTGTCGCTGGTTTGGCCACGATGATGCAGAGTGCGCGAGGAAATACGGTAGCGTGACCGGACCTGTCCAGGCGAACGACGCATCGGACCACCTCATGGAAGAGGTAGACTCGGAGGAAACGACTGGAGCGACTTGCAGCTCGCCTAACCAAGGTGGAGCGCCGGCTAATCAAGGGGACGCCCCACTCGAACCACGAGGTAAGCCCGAAGACGGGCTTCCGCACGAATTCATGGAAGGGCATGGTGAACAGGTGGACGCAAGCAGGGAAGAGCGTACAAGTTTTGGCGTAGCAGAAGAGACCCAGCAGGAGCCAGAACGGATGACCGGGATTGACAGTGAGAGCGGCAACGTGACTGGAAAGCGGCCCCACGACAGAGGGAAAAATGAGCGAAGGCCTAGTGGTGCCGCAACGGACGAGCCGCTCACTAAGACGACTCACGCGCGGCGACCTCCCTTTCGGTCACGGCCGAACCTCCCGACGGAGCGCAACACGGCGGAAACGCCGCCTTTGCCAGCGTGAGGACTGTACTGCGCCGCGGTGTCTAGGAAGGGTTGTGAGATAAGCGCCGCGCCCCCGGGTTTTCCACAGCCTCACGATGGCGGTAATTAATAAGCCAATGCGTGTGGGCACGTTGAACGTGCGTGGGCTATCCTCAAGGAGGAAACGATGTCAACTGTACCGACTAGGAAGTGATGTTGATCTTGACATTCTAGCAGTGCAGGAGACAAAAGTCGATGACAACGAGGAAACCGGGGGCATGGTGCGCCAATTCTTAGCGCGATACAGCGCATTAGTTAGCCATGCCGTGGGGACTTCGTCTGGTTGTGTGTTGTTCGTCCGACACAGTCTCGTAGTCACAATAGAAATTGTGACTATATGCCCGTCTGGTCGGCTTGTTGTATGCGACTTTCTGTTTTCGTCCTTAGAATGGTGTGTAATTTGTACGTGCCAAATGCTGCTGACGAAAGGCGTACGTTTTTTGAACAGCTGAAGCAGTATACCCAGTGTGACAGGCTCCTCATTATTATCGCTGATGTTAACTGCGTTCTGTCCGCATGTGATAAAACTAGCACTCGTCCGTTCAGGGATGCAAGTACTGCTGCCTTGAGTGAAATAATCAGGCTAGGGATGGCCTGGAGGACGTGGCTGAATGCCTTAGTGTTGGGAGGGCTACACCATACACCGACTTTCAAGCCGCCAGCCACGCGCGACTAGATAGAGCATATGTAAGCTTTGATTTGATAACCTTTTGCAGGCAGAAGGTTTGATTTGATAACCTTTTGCAAGTTGAGGAAATGAAAGCAATGGGTAGCACGACATGCAGGGAAAAATGGGAAAACTTCAAGCAGCTAGTTAAAATCAAGGCGTTAGGACGCTCGAGAGCTATATGTGGAGAATCATGACTGGAAACTTACCGCTCTCACTAAAGCGAAAAGTATTCAATCAATGCATTCTCCCAGTACTAACGTACGGTGCAGAAACGTGGAGAATAACGAAAAAACTAGAGATGAAACTAAGGAGCACGCAACGTGCAATGGTAAGTGTGTTGGTAAGTGTGAAATCAGCTCTCCAGAAATCGTGCCCACACCAAGCCACTTCCAGTTTCTATAATCAGGTAAGCCGTCTTTCGGCCGCAGGGTTCCCCCTCTCGGTCTTGACTGCCGTTTCTGAGTCACTCCTTCAAAAATTCAAGCGTGGAACGGGAAGCACTACGGCAGAGGTTCACCAGAAGGCCCCTAGGCCTGAGGTTGTACCTTACATCCATAAGCTTTCCCACAATTTCAAGAAGGTGGCAAACAGGCACGGTGTGCCTATTCGTTTCTCTGCCCCAAACAAGCTGAGAAAGTTGTGCCCACGTATTTGCAATGCAAATAAACGTGGATGCTGGAAGAACCATCAAACGCCGTTAGTAAAATGTTCCACTGGAGTGGTCTATTGCATCCCCATGTCATGTGTGATGTTCTACATCGGCGAAACTGGCCGCTGCGTCAATGACCGATTGGGGGAACACGCTCTAAATCTGAACAAACTACATGACAAGTACGCCCATTTCGTTGCGCATGTCATCAAGGGTCCTGGTTGTGTGGCGCGGTTAAAGGAGACGACGATCCTAGGCAAGAGCAGTGACAAAATTGCACGTCTAAGTCTGGAAGCCTACCATATTAGAAAACTTGGCAGCAAGTGCATAAGCACCCCGTCTATCGCTCTGTTTGACGCGGAATTTAATCTTCTTGATGCGGCTATCGGGGGGGGGGGGGGGGTTACATTGCTAAGCAATATATTGGATTGGTTTCTTGTACTTTCCTGGTTTTTTTGCGCCTGCGTTGTTGACATGTCACCATCCCCCCCCCCTTTATTCTTTTTTTTTCCTCCCCCTCCATTTCCCATGCTTCTTTGAGGCACTTATAAAACCACGTCATTTTTTCCAAATAAAGCCAGTTGATAGTCAGCGCTCGTGTGTCCTTGTCTCTCCTTCTGTGTCGCCTGGTTGCGCCGGTGCCTTTAGGTTTCAAGTAAGAAAAATGTTAGGGATAACGCTAAGAGATAAAAAACGAGCGGAATGGATCAGAGAACAGACAGGAATAGCCGATATTATTATATCAATTAAAAGAAAGAAGTGGACCTGGGCAGGACAGGTCATGAGGAGGAAAGATAACAGATGGACAGTAAGAGCAACGGAATGGATACCAAGAGAGGGAAAACGTAACAGAGGCAGGCAAAAGGATAGATGGAGCGATGAAATTAAAAGTTTGCAGGCATAAAGTGGAACCAACTCGCTCAGGATAGGGTGGAGTGGAAATCGTTGGGAGAGGCCTTCGTCCTGCAGTGGACCTAAACAGGCTGATGATGATGATGATGATGATGATGATGTGACAGCAGTTTCATTTAGTGACCACTCCTTAGTCAGCTTTTCAGTAGCCAGTACACAAGATAGCAAAAAAGACTTTGAGTGGCAACTATGGAAACTCAATTCAAACTTGCTTAGCGATGAAATATTCGTGGCGGAAGTAATGAAGCAAGCTGAGGAAGTGAAAGCAATGGGTAGCACGACATGCAGGGAAAAATGGGAGAACTTCAAGCAGCTAGTTAAAATCAAAGCGTTAGGACGCTCGAGCGCTATATGTAGAAAAAAAGAAAGAGAAAAAACACATGCGCTGAACCTTGCAGCAATTGATGACTGAAGAATGCGGCGGAAGAAGTAGAATATTCTTGGGCCGACCGCACGGTCGGTCGCGTCTGCGTGGCAAGCTTCGAACGCCTCTCCCGGCCTTCTTGCTTTGGTGAAGTCTCTCTCGGGGCTTTTGCTTTGTTGCCGGCGGTTACTTTTTATTTTGTCTTATTTATTGAACGTGTTAGGTTATCTGCGCATTCAAGTGTAACTTTTACCTTCTTTAGATGTCTGTCTCATCTCCAGGCCAGAGGGCTGCCCTCTGGTCTGCTTCTATTCCCTCTCAGGATGTACCCTTGGAGCTATTTCTGCGCAGTGGAATCAGCAGCGTTCCTGTTGCTTTGGTGCCGACGGATGGTGGGGCCATTCGTATGAAGAACCCTAAGGCCATTCAGTCAGAGCTTCGCACGGTTACCCCACACTTTCTTCAGATAACCGAAGTTCGTCAGTTTGGACGCGGCGGGATTCTCTGCTGCTCACCAGACCAGGCCTGTATCCGAGACCTTCTAAAATGTACTTCCTTTGCCACTCATCCGGTGAGCTGCTTCATCCCTCCCCACCTTGCTTGTTGTAAAGGCCTAGTTCGAGGTGTAGATGTCAGCCTAAGTCCGGCGGAAGTCTTGGAGATTTTCGCTGAAGCAGGAGTTGTGTCTGTGTACCGCTGTAACAGGCAAGTTAATAATGTCAAAATCCCAACCGAGTCAATTATTGCCACATTTGCAGGCACATCTCGTCCCTCGGAGATTAAAGCATGGCCGCTAATCTACAAGGTAGAACCCCTTGCCCCACGCCCTCTACAGTGTGGCAAATGCTGGCGGTATGGACATAGCGCAAACGGTTGTCGATCTAATGTTCGGTGCCGTGTCTGTGGAGCTGATCATAGTGCTGAGGTTTGTAAGTCTGATAATCAGTCCTGTTGCCTGTGCCAAGCCAGTTGCTCAGCTGATCACACCGATTGTCCTGCTCGGTCTAAAGAACTGCAGGTTATTGAAATCATTGAGAGAAGGCGATGTTCGCGCCGAGACGCCCTAACTGAAGTTCAGAGCAGGATGCATGGATATGCCGGAATTACAGCCCGTTCGCCTCTCGCTATGGATGCATCAGTTGCTCAGTCCATTTCGACCATCGTCGAAAAAGCAGTGGAAAAATCTCTAGAAAAACTTCTTCTGACTCTCTCGGAGACATTGGCCCAAGTCATATCCTCGCAGTTGGCTGGCATTTCGGAGCAGTTCGCTAAGAGCTTTCAGAATCCTTTTAGCTTATATAATTCTTCATCTGGGTCCCAATCGGACGCTCCTAGCAATAATGAGTTCGGCCTTCTAATTCTCAAAACACTGGTCAAGATTGCTTGTCTGATTCAGGTTTACAAGATATTCAGGATGTAGACATGGACGCTCGAATTCTTAAACGCACCAGATCACCTACTAACAAACATCTGAATTCTTCTAATGCTAAAACCAAAAAATGTGTAAAAGAGCCCTTGACCAGAACTGATTTTTTAAAAGATAGTATTTTGGATCAAGCAGTTGCGGCTGCTCGCTTGTCAGCAAAATAGGGCTCCTTAGGGTTCTTCAGTGGAACTGCCGATCTATACTTTCTGCAACCACCGATTTACTTTACCTTATATCTCAACAGTCTCCCGACATCGTTTTATTGCAAGAGACTTGGTTAGCATCGGGTCAAAATTTTCAATTACCAAACTATAAATGTTTTCGTTTGGACAGGAATACACGAGGTGGAGGATTGGCATCTTTTATATCAACAAAATTTTGTCATAGAGCGAAACTGGTTTATCAGGCAATATCAAGTGATCACGAAATTTCAGTACTTGAACTAGCTCTCCCAGGTTGTGCTCCTCTCAGCATTGTCAACAGCTACTTTCCATCTGGCGTACAAGAGCAAGGTACTCTGGACATCGTTCAGAGCTTCTGTAGAGCAAACTCTCTCTTTGCAGGTGACTTTAATTCGCATCATGTTTGTTGGGGTTACCGCACTGATTCGTCGGGTAAATTGTTGTGGAATTGGATGTGTACGAACAATTATATATGTCTTAACTCTAAAGTAGCCACTTTTGTACGATGCAACACAAGATCAGTTTTGGATTTAACATTCGCCAGCTCAAGCTTGCGCATCTCTTCTTGGGCTGTTGTTGATACTGCAACGAATAGTGATCACCGCCCAATATTGATGGAAGTTAATAATCCAGTGATTTCTTTAGATACTCAGACAGTGACTTTTGTTGACTACTCAAAATTTAAAAAAAGTCTACATTCAAGCTTATCTTCACTGACCAGTTCTGGAAATGACATTAAAGCGATGAGTCTTTGTGGTGTTCTAAAATGCTCTATGAGAAAAGCACAGTTCACTGTATCCTCGGCAAAAAGTAAGCCTATAAGTGCCTGGTGGGACTCTGATTGCGAACGAGAATACAGGCGCAGAAAAGCTGCATGGAAAAAACTCCTTGTTAATCAGTGCCCTACTAATTGGAGTAACTACAAGTATGCCTCAGCCATGTTTAAAAGAACTGTTTCCATAGCGAAAGCTACTCATGACGAAAACCGATATAGCTTTCTCTCACAAAGTGGAAACAAGAAAGCTCTTTTCAGATTTCTTCGATTTCGTAAGGCTATTTCTACACCCGCAACCATAGAATCAGTTGTTTTAGCTCCAAAAGAACTGTCTGCTGTATTAGATGAGATTGCATTGGGATTAGGAAGGCGCTTTACCACTCAAATACAAACAGTATTCCGCAAACCTGTATGTGTAGACGATTTTGTGAAGGTGTCTATAGAAGAACTTGCGCGCGCAGTTCAGTCGCTCCCCAATTCGGCTCCAGGTCCAGACGGCATTACGACAGGCATGCTAAAAATTTTGTTTGATGTGTCTCCTCAGGACCTCCTAAATCTCGTCAACTACTCACTCGAAAAAGGTTGGATTCCTCCAGATTGGAGACTTGCGAAAATTATCCCGCTGCTTAAAAAACGAGGAGTAGATATGCATATTGATAATGTTAGACCTATCGCACTAACTTCGCATGTTATAAAATTAATTGAAAGAGTGCTCTACATTAGAATCATGAAATTTTTGGCAGACCACTCAATATTGAGCCCATGTCAAATTGGCTTTAGACCTGGGTATTCTATATGGTATGCACATGTAGATTTAGAGGGACGAATTAAGCTTGCTCGTCACAGGCGACAATATGCAGCACTAGTAACTCTAGATTTAGCTAAGGCATACGACAGTGTAGAGCATGTCATCCTTCTCAATTCATTAAAAAGCTTGAATTTCCCGCGCTATATTATTAACTGGTTGTATGAGTTTTTTAAGGATAGAAAGTTTTATTGTTCCCAGCGTGGATTAGCCTCACCGAAATAGAATCAGTCCAGAGGAGTCCCTCAAGGTTCTGTTTTATCTCCTGTATTATTTAACGTTCTGTTAAGCTCAGTACCGTTGCACAATAACATTCAAGTGTATGTTTATGCAGACGACATTGCGTTCTTTGCTTCTGCTGGTGATATTCACTCACTGCATACAATCTTACAAGCTTATTTAGGAAGACTAGAGTTATGGTTTAATGAAATTAGCATGACTTTAAATGTTAGTAAAAGTTCTGTTATTGTTTTTCCTTTGAATGATCCAGTAAGCATTTCTCTTCAGTATCGCCAGGAAATAATTCCCCAAGCAGAGTGCGTGAAGTATTTAGGTGTGCTTTACGATCATAAACTGAGTTGGCGCCACCACATTGAGCACATTAAATGTAAGGCTACTCGCGCTGTTGGGATGATACGCAGACTTGGCCAGCACCCCTCTGGGTTACGCAGAGACACTCTTCTTATGATATACCGTATGTATGTTCGTCCGATTCTAGAATTTGGTTGTATTTTATACTCTGGTGGTCCGGCATACAAGATTAATCCTTTGGTTCTTTTAGAGCGAGAGGCTCTTCGGAGTTGTCTCAAGGTGCCAAAATTTACTGCAAATCATGTTCTGTACCAAGAAGCCCGAATACCCACGTTAGTTTGCAGATTCCGTATCCTCACTGTCAAAACATATTTACAAATTTATGCGTCTTCACAGAGGCGATCACACTTCGTGTTCTGTACTGAAGCGCTAACATTTTTTGATGAGCCTTGGTCTCGCATATACAAACCTCAAGTTTTGTTTGTGCAGAATCAACTAGAGGCTTTAGATGTTAACATTCGCGATATCGTCTCAACGGATAAACCATTGGCCAATGCTAAAATTGAATTGGATATGATATTCCCTTCTAATGCCAAACTCTTACCTTCCAGATACTTAATAGGCTTATTAGAAGATCATTTATGTCAACTGGGAATCGATAACGTAATTACGACGGATGCATCCATGCGTGAGGAGAAAGCGGGAGTGGGCATTTTTTCAGAGACTTTGTCTTGGTTATATACCTTGCGCCTCCCGGATTATACACCCATATTCGAAGCAGAGCTCTTAGCCATTCTTTTAGCCATTCTCAAACTTCCTGCACAAAATTCGGCAGTTGTTATAGTGACTGATTCGCTTTCGGTATGTACATCACTCGCTTCAGCTTCTCCTTCCAAGTGTTCTGCTCTAAACGCATTCACTTCATTAATTCCTCCCCACTTGCGTGAAATACGATTGGTGTGGGTGCCAGGCCATCGTGGCATATTTATAAACGAGATGGCTGATGTTCTCGCGCGGTGGTCCCTAGATGGGCCGGTAATGCACGTGGTGCCTACTACTGCCTTTGTTACTTTGTCTAGATACCGTAAGTACTCCTTACTTCAAGATTCTTTAAAAATGAAGTTACCTATTGAAGAATATGGGCATCTTTCTTTTGTTTGGAATAATAAGTGGTGCCCCTCTCGTAAACTGGAAGTGGCAATAACAAAATTTCGCTGTCGTATCCCTTCATTAAATTTTTATTTACACAGGTCTGGTCTGGTGCCATCTCCGCTATGCTGCTATTGTCAAGAGCCTGAAAACATTGATCACTTTTTAATTACCTGTCAGCGTTATAGTAGTCAGAGGAAAAGACATTTCGAAATTTCATTCAGGAATTTAAAAATTCCCCTGAATTCTCAGAATATTCTTTCCTTTGGAGCGTCCTCACTAGGTTACAGCAACAGGAACGTCTGCTTAGCCATGTGCAATTTCCTTCGTGACACAAGAATTCGTTGCTAATCATCTTTCCAACCAAAACTTCGTACCTCGAAATTGCCGCCACTAGTTTATTAAACCTCAAATTATTTATTATGGTTCATTAGTATTATAAATAGTCTATCACTCTAACATTTCATTCTTCCTTACATTACCGATTCCTTACTCTTCCTTTGTTTTAGCTCACTTTTTTTTCCATTTTTATATTAACCGCCGGCTTCATGGCCAATCCCCCGTAGTGGGCAAGAGCCAAATAACAAGGAGAAAAGAAAAAGAAAAAAGAATGCGCCATGCCTGGCGTGTTCATAGACGACATTCGTGCCTTGAAGCGCAAAATAGAACAGTTCGATATCGAAATATATCGCGGCGCTATGGTGCGGGCAAGGGCTGAAAGGTTTTGATAACGAAAGAAGCTCCGTACAAAAGAGCGTTAGGCACAGAAAAGTGGCATGCGCGACGTAATCAGATAGTAGATATTGACTGCGATGGGGAAGTCAGCGACACGGCAGAACATATCGATCGCGCTTTTTATGAACATTACAGTGGCTTGTTCACCGATTGTTCAGTTGACATTGATCGTTTTAAGAAAGAATTCTTAACGTTGATGCCAAGACTAGAGGACAGTACGAAAGAGATATTGGAGGAGCCTATTTCAGAAGATGAGGTGAAAAGTGCCATTGAAAATATGAATCCGGGGAAGTCCCCGGGCCCTGATGGTCTAACAGCAGGCTTTTACAAATGTTTAAAAGGAGTGATATCACCAGTATTAGCCGACGTATACAATGAAGCTTTCGAGCTCAAAGTATTACCCCCGTCCTTCTCTTCGTCCCACACATTTCTTATTCCGAAATCAGAAGACCCCGTTTCACTACGCCGAGTAACTTCTTACCGTCCAATTTGCCTCACTAATGGAGATTACAAGATAATGATGAAAATTTTAGCCAAAAGATTGCAGACAGCCATTACAGAGCTTGTGGGGCCGCATCAAACATGTGGCCTTAAGGGCCGAACGGTCTTCTCTAACATACACACAGCGCGGAGCATGCTTGAATGTTGTGACGCAATAGGGGCCTGAGTGGCAATGCTTCAAATAGATCTAGATAAAGTGTTCGACAGGGTGCCTCATGCAATTTTATTGTGCATTCTAGATCATGTGAATCTTGGTAAAATCATTAGAGAGGGGGTTGCCATGGCATACCGAGACTGTTCAACGTGGCTAATTGTGAATAAAGCGGTGGGGGAACCCATCCAAGTCAAGCGATCGGTGCGTCAGGGCTGCCCACTCTCACCGCTGTTGTTTTGTCTGTACATAGAGCCTTTTTGTTTGAGTGTCAATGAGCATGATCGTGTACGCGGTTTTAAACTGCACGAGACCCAAGTCCGTTTGCTGGCTTACGCAGAAGATATTGCAGTGTTTTGTGCCGACGACAGCAGTATAACACAGACTGTCAAATGTGTTAAACGCTTCTGTGCTGTAAGCGGCAGCGCGGTAAACTGGGGCAAGTGTTTGGGATTCTGGCACGGAGAGTGGTCGGAAACCGCCGGTTATGACGCCGGTGAAATATTTGGGCGCTCTTCTCCAGTGCTACAAAGACAGTGAAGCGTACTGGAGTGGCGAGACGGACAGACTGCGGGACAGAGTAAACAAATGGAATGGCTGGAATTGGTCTATTTTTAACAGAGCTACTATTTGCAACGTTTTTTTAGTTAGCAAACTTTCGTACATTCTGCAGGATTTGCATTGCTCTAGGGTAAGCATCCAGAAAATCCATCGGGTGTTCGCAGTGTTTTTGTGGGCATCGACTTGCGAGAGGTCAAGTCGAACCAATTTGTTCCTTCGAGTGCGAAAGGGAGGACTTGGTTTATTGCACTTGTTTTTGAAACAGGTAGTTAACCGGTTTTTTTTTCTTGAAGGATGTTAAAAACCCGTTCCTACAAACTGTATGCCAACTTCGCTTGCGGCAGCAGTTGCCCAACATGGTTGTCTCAGCTAAAAGTGTGCATGGTGGCGTTCATGGTTATCTACGCGAGTTTGTTGATGCTTGCAGGTTTCTGTCAGCGCGGTTTTCACGGGAGTACTTGGGCGACGTTAAACGGAAACAACTGTACAAGGACATATGCGATGTGTTTATACCTGTGCCTTTATATCGGTCCCTTTATGACGCAGCTCACGGGCACAGTGTTCTAAAGCGCGTGAAGGCAATGCTTATACCGCCAGGTGCTAAGACCTTTTACTTTAAATTGCACAGTAGCAGGTTGACTATCAAACCATGGATGGCTGACAGGGGCTTCTTTGTTCCTTGGGGCACGCACTGTATAATATGCAGAAAGGAGGAGACAATTGAGCATGTATTCCTGGATTGCTGGGACGCAGTCTTCATTTGGGATGTACTCCAGCGGACAATAAAAAAAGAGCTCCCCTTCGATGCGTATGGTATTTGCTACTTGCCCGTAGAAAGTGACGATGGCACCCCATATGATATGATCATGCTTATGGCCTTGCATAGCATTTGGAAATGCAGAGTGGCAGTCCGGCACGCTGATCTCGATGCAAGAGCCGCTAGGCAGTATTTTAAAGAAAGCATAAAGGAATTTGTTGAGGAATAAAAGATGCTGGAGTGTATACCAGTGTGGTAGCCACGTGTGGAATTGCTAGTGACCATGCAAGAGTTTTAGCAAGCCAGCGTCCGCAAAGTTCGAGCGGGCGGTTTTAATAGACACCGTGCGGTGTATTTGTAGATGTGTATATAGTATGTGTACATGTGTATGATACTATGTGTATTTGTAAATGTGTATATACTATGTGGGCCAAAGACCGGCAATAAAGAAAAAAAAAGCTTAGTCGGTTTGAGCGCCGTGCTAATAACGCGAAGGTCGTAGGTTCGGGCCCTGCGCAGGCCACGACGTTTTTCTTTTCCTAGGCACGGCATATTTCTATTTTCCTTCTCATTCTTCGTTATTACTCTACAAAGCGGTGGAGATCCCATTTAAAAGGAGTGCCGCTGGTGAGGAGCGGAAGTGACTTACTATTGTGTTATAGTGTACGCAGTGGCTAGGCCATGCTGGCCTTCTAGCTCAGTCGGTTAGAGCGTCGTGCTAATAGCGCCAAGGTCGTAGGTTCGATCCCTGCGCAGGCCACGACGTTTTTTCCCTGGGCACGTCATATTTCTATTTTCCTTCTCATTCTTAGTTATTATTACACAAAGCGGTGGAGATCCCATTTAAAGCGAGTGCGCTGGTGAGGAGCGCAAGTGACTTTTCTTATAGTGTACGCAGCGCATAGGCCACGCTGGCCTCATAGCTCATTCTGTTTCCGGCAGCCGAGCTGATCGCACGCAGATTCATGGGCTCCAGCGGACCGGCGACAGCGGCCACTATGGGCCGCAGAAACAGGAACACCGAAGACAACGAATACCAGTTTATTTTGCCTCATCTGCCAAAATGAAAGCTCGTTATTAACAGCGTGTTTTTACACGGGGATGTGAGAACCAGGCCCTACAAAGTCTAATATTTTCGGGATGCGCTGACGGAGACGGGCCTGCTGCCCGATGTGGTGAGTCTCGGCGCTTATCAGATTAACCACTTGTGGGCGGTGACCTTCAACGATGCTGCTCCCACGAAACGCCTACTTGCACTAAAGGAACTCAAGTGGAAGGGGCGGCGTTGCGTTTTATCGACCCCCAGGGGTCAACAGGTGAAGCTCAGGCTTCACTGGCGGCTGTACGGTGTGAGCGACGAGGATGTGCGAGTGGCGTTTGCTGCCTTCGAGAAAGCGGTTGAGGTGAGCCGTGAGCGTTGGCGCGTTCCGGGCATGGCTGAGAAGGACAGTCCTGAAGTTGAAGAGCGGCCTCAAGGTTGAAGACCTGCCACACCAGATCCGCGTGGATGGAGAGCTTGCCTTGGTGGTTGTGCCTGGAAGGTCGATGCAGTGCTTGCGCTGCCAAGGCACGAGGCACGTCCCCCGTGAGTGCAAGGTACCACGTTACTCCCGCTGTAGGCGCTTCGGGCACGTTGAAACCGACTGCGTCAGGACGTAGGCTTCAGCAAGAGGAACAGCGAAGAGTGAGGTGGTGGCCGAGCACGTCATGGACGTGGCCGAGACGGAGGACGCCCTCAAGGAGCCGGCAGCCCAGTTGTCGTTGCGGCAACCAAGGGGTCGGTGTCTGCAGAGGCACATAAGGGGGGGGGGGGAGAGCCTCAGCACCTGATGGCACCTGTCATCACCAAATCAGTGGCTGAGCCTGAACAGGCCGCTGAGGAAGTCATGCCAGTGGAGGTGGACGAGGCAGCAGCGACCCAGGGTGAGACGTCGGGGAGTGGTGACAAGATGAGTGTCACAAGTGCCACCCTGAAACGTTAATAACGAAAGGGAAGGGGTCAAGGGCTTGTTTTTTATTTGTTAGAAACAACTTAATGAGCGAACAGACACTGAAGCCTAGGAAAGCATAGGGGAAGTTACTTGCGGTATAGTAATTGTGGAGAAAGTAGAAAGGAATTAAAGTGGACGAAAAGACAAACCTGCCTTCGGTGGAAACCGATCCCACGACCATCGGATATCTCGTCCGATGCTGTACCAACTGAGCTACGAAGGCGGCTGTCCCCCCGTCCACATTATTGTGTATTTATGTACGTATTATTCTGGGAGTGTTAGGCAGCGCCACTCGTGGCCAGGGCGACGTGTGTGGAACACTTTATTGCCAGGAGGCGTCACGTAGAACGTGAACTTAGATGAGATGGCTGCTGCCCAATAAGCCCTCGCATGCTACCTAAGGCACCAAGTCTGCCGCAACGAGGCCCAAGCTATGAAATAACGAAAGGGAAGAGGTCAAGGGCTCGTTCTTTATTTGTTAGAAACAACTTAATGAGCAAACAGACACTGAAGCCTAGGAAAGCATAGGGGAAGTTACTTGTGGTATAGTAATTGTGGAGAAAGTAGAAAGGAATTAAAGTGCACGAAAAGACAAACCTGCCTTCTGTGGGAACCGAACCCACGACCTTCAGAAGTCGCGTCCGATGCTCTACCAACTGAGCTACGAAGGCGGTCGTCCCACCGTCCACTTTATTGTGTATTAATGTACGTATTATCCTGGGAGCCTCAGTACCTGACGGCACCTGCCATCACCCCATCAGTGGCTGAGCCTTAACAGGCCACTCAGGAAGTGATGCCAGTGGAGGTGGACGAGGCAGCAGCGACCCAGGGTGAGACGTCGGGGAGTGGGGACGAGATGAGTGTCACAAGTGCCACCCTGAAAATTTCGCACGACAAGACAAGGGAAGTGGAGAAGACGTCGTCTACTAGCAACGAGGAGCCAACTGCCAAGACACACCAATGAAGGCGATCCACACTGCAACCCACACCGAACTTTTCCAATGACAAGAGGGCTGGGCGGAAGGGAAAGGAAAAGAACGCCGGGGAGGAGGATGGGCCTGGAGACGGCTAACCGTTGGCTAGTCGTGAAAGGTAAGCACCATGCTCTGGGCCTGCTCTTATTAGTATAGCGGTCATAATGGCTCCGAGTCCGTCACTGAGCATAGCTATACTCTAAATGTATGAGGGTTGGCGGCTAGGCATAAGCAGAGTCAGGTTCTACGGTTGGTCACCGACCAAGACATCGATGTCCTAGCCGTCCAGGAAACGAAGGTTGACTTGGAGGAAGAGACCGGGAGCATGGTGCTTCATTTCACAGAAAGATATTACGTGGTCGTGAGCCATGCACTGGACACGTCAGCAGGATGTCTGCTGTTTGTGAAGAAAATAAATGGCCTATTAATTCAAAGTGTTTTTTTCTTGTCAATCAGGTAGAATTGTTTATTGCGATTTTGTATTATGTGGCGTTCAATATCGTACCATCGGTATATACGCTCCAAATGGTATAGAAGAGCGCGTTGGTTTTTTTTCGACTTGTTTCAGCATGTGAGTTGTGATAGACGGGTTGTTGTGTTGGGTGATGTTAATTGTGTTCTGAATGCTCGCGATAGAGCCAACTGTGGTAGCATTCGCAATAAGAGCCTTGATAGTGCTACGGACCCGTGCCACCGACCGTCAAGAGGCGAAGAGAGAAAGACGACGAGGAGGGGGACGTTTTTAGCGAGGCTTGCTCGGGCTGCTTGTTCATGGCCAAGCGCCTCAGCGTTCCTTTCTAATACATCTGTACATAGCTTCGCCTCTTGCGTCTTTCCTCGTAACATCTTTGGTGGAGGTGCTGGGTAACCTTCTCGACACGGAGCTTTGCAGTGGACGCTTTCTCGAGCCTACCTTCATGGCTCCAGAAGATACCTCGTCCACAGGGGATGCAGCGCCCACCCGAACACCTGCTGCCAATACGACCTACATCACTGTCGCCCCTCCTCGTGACCCTGGCATTTTCTCTGGCACCAATGGGCAAGATGTCGAGAAGTGGCTCAACCTCTACGAGCGTATCAGCACAACGAACCGGTGGGACCCTACCATCATGCTCGCGAACGTTATATTTTACCTCGGCGGCACCCCTCGTGTCTGGTTCGAAACGCACGACGTAGAGCTTACTAGTTGGGATGCGTTCAAGGACAAGATTCGGGAGCTGTTCGGCAACTCTCACGGTGACCAACTTGCCGCGAAACAGGCGTTATCCACCCGTGTACAGACGTCAAGCGAGCCTTACGTGATGTAAGGCTCGCTTACGTGATGTAAGGCTCCTCAGTCGAGGTATTACCGTCCCGCGCACTGTTTTATCTGTAACTTCGAACAGCGCCTGCATGCCTGTGGTCAACTTTGGCTTGACGACACAAGTACTGCCACGAGGGATGTGTCTGGCGCAGATAAGCGCATTTGATGATTGTTCTATATCAGCTATCGCAATCGAGGATTATGCAACTGACCCGAGCGCATCTTCGCCATTTGCGACTAGTGTACTGCCAGATCTCAAGAAAATGATAGCTCCCGACCTCTCCCCAGCGCATGCTGACCAACTGTGCCGCGTTCTTTTTGCCTACCGCGATATTTTCGACCTTAACGAGCGTCCTTTGGCCCAAACTACAGCTGTGAAACATCGAATAGATACTGGCGACGCCTCTCCTATTCATAGACGTCCATATCGGGTGTCTGCTGCCGAGCGTCAAGTCATTCAAGCTGAAGTTAAGAAGATGCTTAACAAGAACATCATTGAACCGTCATGCAGTCCACGGGCCTCACCCGTCGTATTGGTCAAAAAGAAAGATGGCTCTTGGCGTTTTTGCGTGGACTATCGGCACCTCAACAAGGTTACCAAAAAGGACGTGTACCCGTTACCACGTATTGACGACGCCCTTGATTGCCTCCATGGTGCTCGCTACTTCTCATCTATTGACCTTCGCTCCGGCTACTGGCAGATTGCTGTGGACGACTTAGACCGCGAAAAAACTGCATTTGTCACACCTGACGGTTTATTTCAATTCAAGGTGATGCCATTCGGTGTTTGCAACGCGCCAGCTACATTTGAACGCATGATGGACTCACTCCTTGAAGGATTCAAATGGTCCACATGTCTGTGTTATTTGGACGACGTTATAGTATTCTCCTCGACCTTCACGACTCACCTCGAGCGCCTGTCAACAATCCTGGACGTTTTTCGCCGAGCCGGTCTGCAACTTAATTCGTCAAAGTGCCACTTTGGCCGTCGCCAGATCACCGTGCTTGGGCACCTCGTAGATGCTAGCGGGGTACAACCGGACCCAGGCAAAATCTCTGCTGCTACGAACTTCCCTGTTCCCCAGTGTGCCAAGGATGTACGCAGCTTCGTCGGGCTATGTTCGTATTTCCGCCGCTTTGTGAAGAATTTTGCGATAATAGCCCGGCCACTTACTGAGCTCTTGAAGAAGGATGCTCCTTTTGTGTGGGGCGAACCACAGGCTTCGGCATTCGCTCAGCTCATACGCCTACTTACAACGCCGCCCATATTGGCCCATTTCGACCCTTCTGCGCCAACCGAAGTTCGTACCGACGCCAGTGGCCATGGTATCGGTGCAGTATTAGCCCAACGGCAGCGCGGCAGCGACCGCGTTATCGCTTACGCCAGCAGGCTTCACTCACTGGCAGAACGCAACTACTCCATTACTGAGCGCGAGTGCCTGGCGCTCGTTTGGGCAGTAGCCAAATTCCGCCCATACTTATACGGACGATCCTTTTCAGTCATCACAGACCATCACGCGCTCTGCTGGTTGGCCTCCCTGAAAGACCCTACAGGACGACTTGGCCGATGGGCTCTGCGGCTCCAAGAATATTCCTATTCCGTGATGTACAAGTCCGGCCAGCTGCACAGGGACGCCGATTGCTTGTCTCGTTACCCGGTCGACAGGCCCGACGGTACCTCCGGCGATGTCAGTAGCATTTTTTCTGTGTCTGCCTTTACTAACATCGCAGACGAACAGCACCGAGATCTCTCTCTTCGAGCACTCATCGACCGCCTGCAAGCATCGCCGAATGACGCTTCTGTGCGCCGGTACGTCCTCAAGGACGGCGTTCTATACCACCGTAACTTCCACTCAGACGGGTCCGAACTACTTCTAGTGGTCCCCAGACAGCTACGTCGCACTGTTCTCTTCGAACTTCACGACGCACCCACTGCAGGACATCTAGGTGTATCGCGCACGTACGACCGCATCCGCCGTCGCTTTTACTGGCCCGGCCTCGCTCGATCAGTCCGACGCTACGTTGCTGCCTGTGATTCCTGTCAGCGTCGAAAAACTCCTTAAGTGCTACCTGCTGGTTATCTCCAGCCGATAGACATTCCAGTGGAGCCGTTCTTCCGCGTTGGGCTTGATCTCCTTGGCCCATTCCCAATATCATCCTCCGGGAACAAATGGATAGCCGTCGCAACGGATTACGCCACCCGTTATGCCATCACGCGGGCTCTTCCGACCAGTTGTGCCACCGATGTCGCAGATTTTGTACTGCGTGACATCATCTTGCTCCACGGTGCTCCGCGACAGCTGCTCACTGACCGTGGCCGCAACTTCCTCTCCAAAGTTATCGACGACTTCTTACGTTCCTGCTCCACGAAACATAAACTGACCACCTCCTACCATCCTCAAACAAACGGTTTGACGGAACGCTTGAACCGAACGCTCACAGACATGCTGTCAATGTACGTCTCGAAAGACCACCATGACTGGGACGTTGCTCTGCCTTATGTCACGTTCGCGTACAATTCTTCCCGTCACGACACTGCCGGATTTTCTCCATTTTATCTGTTGTATGGACGCGAGCCGACCCTGCCCCTTGACACCACTGTTCCTCTGGCGGCCACCTCAGCGACCGAGTACGCGCGCGATGCCATTGCTCTCGCCGACCATGCACGCCAGATCGCCCGTACTAGGCTGAATGCTTCTCAAGCCGCGCAGCGCCACCACTACGATGTCCGGCACCGCGACGCGCACTTCTCGCCTGGCGACCTCGTACTCCTTTGGTCACCTTCTCGCCATGTGGGACTGTCCGAGAAGCTCCTTTCTAAGTACACAGGGCCTTACCGCGTGCTCCGCCAAGTGACGCCCGTAACCTACGAGATTGCCCCGGTCAATGCCTCCTCGCCCTCTCCTGTCGGGTCCTGCGACACAGTGCACATCAGCAGGCTCAAGGCCTACCACACTGTTTCGGAGCCATGATCGTCCACACGCCGGGACGGCGCTTTTGACGCCGGGGGGTAGTGCTACGGACCCGTGCCACCGACTGTCAAGAGGCGAAGAGAGAAAGACGACGAGGAGGAGGACGTTTTTAGCCAGGCTTGCTCGGGCTGCTTGTTCATGGCCAAGCGCCTCAGCGTTCCTTTCTAATACATCTGTACATAGCTTCGCCTCTTGCGTCTTTCCTCGTAACAATATATTATCAAAGATGATTAACGCAAACCACCTGGACGACGAATGTGAATGTCTTGAAGCGAATCGTGAAGTCATTTTCACGCGATTCCAAGGATCTAGTCATGCGCGGCTGGATAGAATTTACGTTTCCCTCGACAGTATACCAAGGTGTCATGAATACTCGGTGGTACCAGTGTCGTTTTCAGATCGTTGTCTCGTCCTATGTCGTGTAGGTATGAATCGCAAAAGCAAGCTTTTTAACTAGGAGCTATGGAATTTGAATGGCTTGTTACTGAAAGATGAGTCATTTGTCGACGCAATACAAGGGAACTTTAACGAAATACTTACCGAAAACTTCGAAACAATAGCAGAAAAATGGGAATGCTAAAACAAAAAGTTAAAATGAAGGCTTTAGATAGATCAAATTGCTTAAAATACAAAAGGTAAATGAAAGAAACCAGCCTACAGAAAACACTTCAGCAGCTCATAGGCCTGGAAAGCAGAAATCCAGGTGCATGGACAGATGATGTGCGCAGCATAAAAGGAAAAATTGAACAGCTTGACAAGGAGCGTTATAAAGTCGCCTGCGTTCGCGCTCGTGCAAAAGGACTGGTCGAGGGGGAGACGCCCATTAAAAGGGCACTAGGTCTCGACAAAGCGCAAGGACGCCGTAATAATATCGATATGGTTTATTGCATCGGCACACTTGCAAGCGACAATGAAACCATCAGACGGGCTTTTTCTGCTCCTTATGAGCACTTTTCGCTTTTCGATAAGCGAATGTAGATGGTTTTAAAGAACACTTTCTCAAGCGCATGCCGCAGCTGAGTTATGACAAGAGGGAGTTATTATAAGGTAAAATAACGGAAGGCGTAGTGGAACGCGCGATTGGTCATTTGAACCCCGGAAAATCACCGGGACCCGATGGCCTAACCGCTGCGTGGTATAAGACGTTTAAGCGGTGTTCACACGGGGATTTCTCCGTCGGGGATAAAGGTAGAGCCAAGTGACGTCAGCCGGTGGGGAGAAGTCCCTGAACAAGTCTTTCGCTCACACGGGCAAAGCAACCGGCGGGTGAGGTCAGTGTTACTAGACCGGCACTCACGGCACCACGAAAGCAACAGCACGCTTCGAGCGCGCGGAAATCAGGGCGGACTGTGCGGTTAAACGAAATGGAAGTGGGCATAAACACTCGGATTTTGTCTACTGTGCCTAAGGGGAAAGGCCAATTGTGTAAACAGGTTTTTAACACATGCACTGCTGCCTTTCGCAGAATGTCTCAGTCACAAGTTTTGCGCAGCAAATGTAGACGCGGCTCTCGCGAGCAGAAGTTCCCGTGTTTTTCTTGCTTCACAGACGTCGTCGCGCAGGGACATTTCTGCCGAAGTTGTTGGCACCCCCTCTTTCTTTTGTTCTCTCTAATGACAAAATTGTACACAGCTTTACGAAAATTCAATTAAGTAATCTTCCATGTTGGTCGGATTTCTGCAAGTACAGTTTTTTGTTCTTGTTTTTTGTTTCACGAGCCTCGGCCGAGGATTGAAGCAATCTGGCCGCTTGATATCGGACAGTGCAGTGTACGAGCCGACCATTAAAATTTTGCAGTGCCAAGAATTCAATGCAAACCGCTGCTGTCTTCATCAGGCAGGATCAATCACCAGTTTAGCAATCCCGCGCCTCCCAACCCCCTTGAGAAAAAATACTCCGTTCTCTCAGCCGCAAAGAAAAGTGAGGCATCAAAAATAATAATTAAAAAGGGTTTTTGCAGTCCATGTAAACACCTCTTTAAAATACAAATTATATACATAACGTCGCCGAGTCGGCACTAGTGTATATATACTAAGTTTGTGTTCAATGCCGATCATTTTTCTCGCCTTTAGCAGCAAAATATTTCTTCTTCACAATGCTGAACTTGCGTATCACGAGGGGATCTTTCTAAGTGAGAGTCGTGCAGTTTGCGGGAGAAAACGGCACTCTAGCAGGCATCTACCCATTCTTTCGGAGAGATTTTCTATTGTTTTTCACCATCAATATGGCACAAAAAGCACGCGATGCTTCCTTGAAATCTTTCAAACAAAATGGGCGAGGTCCAGATGCTTCTCGAATTCATCATTTCGAAATAAATAAGTAAATAAATAAATAAATAAAGGGGGATGTTGAACACCACTAGTCGTGGTATGGCTCCGTAATCTGCTTGTCTTCGGACGTGGTGTACTCTTCCACGAGTAAAAAAAAATAAGAATGTCCATCATCGGTCCGTTTCGTCAACGCGGTGCCCACAAGCGGAACGCATATTTGGAAAGATCGCCGTGACGGTGTCCACGCTGCAGCTACGGCCAGCGCGCGCACGAGGCTATTTTTGCCAAGCGCCAGCTCAAAATTCCACCGTCTCCCCCGCCAAGCGGGGAGTGTTTGTTCCAGTCGGTCAAAAGGTCCCCGTCTCCCCGGGGATGAGCGAGGAGGCCGCGTAAGCACGCAAAACCGTGACGTTGTTGTCACGTGATACGCAATCCCCCCTTCCATGGCGGGGAGAAATCCCCCGTGTGAACACCGCTTTAGAAGTGAACTGTCCGCGTTTTTGGCGGAGATGTTCAATGAGGCGTACGAACGGGAAACGCTGCCGCCTTCTTTTAGCAAAGCACATACAATATTGATTCCTAAAACAGACGAAGTGGAAAAACTTAAACTGGTGACATCTGACAGTCCTACATCGCTGACCAATGTTGACTACAAGATTTTTATGAAGGTTCTAGCATCGAGACTTCAAAGTGACTTGAAGACGCGAAAAAAGTACACAGACGATACACAAAAAACGACAAGGACAAGGCGCTTGACCATGTCGTTTTTTGTGTATCGTCTGTGTACTTTTTTCGCGTCTTCAAGTCACTATGAATGGTCACCAACTAGCCCAAACAAGAGTTCTGACTTCAAAGTATCATCAAAGTAATTGTTGCACAGCATGAAACGTGTGAGATGAAAGGCAGAACTATCAGCGCAAACATTCACAAGATGCGGTGCGTGCTAGAGTGTTGTAACGAAGAGTTACTTGGCGTTGCTGTCCTCCAGATAGACCTGGAGAGAGCATTTGATTGTATTGCGCATGATATTTTGTTTCTCATCTTAGATAATATTAATGTTGGTGCCATCATTAGCCAGGGAGTGGCCTTGGCGTACCAGAACTGCAAAACACGTTTAGTTGTTAATAAGTCTTTGGGGGCCCCCCATTAACGTAATGCGCTCTGTGCGTCAAGGCTGCCCCCTCAGCCCGCTTTTGTTCTACATTTATATTGAAGCGATGTGTTTGGCAGAAAGCGATAAAATACGTGGTTTCGGCTTGGCGGCAGCGGAAGTCAAGCTGCTGGCATGTGCTGATGATATTGCTGTGTGTTGTACGAACAAAGAAAGTGTAGTGGAAACGATAAGTGTTGTGAAACATTTTCGTAACGTCACAGGGAGCCGCGTAAACTGGGGGAAATCTCTTGGGCTTTGGCACGGAAGGTGGCCTTTAAAGGGACCATTTTGCGAACGCGTGCTGGACGGAAACACCGACAAGATACCTTCGTATTCCCCTTGAATGCTATAAGGACAGCCGAATTTGTCGAAAGAAAAGAAACAAAGATAACAGCTATGCAAAAGCGCAAAAGCGCCCACGCAAAGAAGTGCGTCCAAAATAATTCTATAAGCACAATAGAAACAGTCTGTCCCTCGGTACAGGGCCGAGAACACACTAACAAGGTGGTAGATATATCACAGAGCCTAAGTACAGTTGAAATAGGTCTTCTAGAACGCGGTCTAACATTCTGCCCAACAAGTAATGCGGCTAACTAATTCGAGCTACACATAGACATAACACAGTTTTCAAGGCGTCTGCGGATCAAAGAATTCTTTTTTTGATAAAGTAGAGGCAGGAGACACAAATACTGACGCGCTCCGACCGCCAAGCACGTGGACACCAGATTATGAGCAATGCCAAGAGCTAGATCAGTACATAAAACTAGTCACAAGAGATACACTGAATACAAAAAGACAGAGTCGAAAACCAAATAACCTATCCCGCGAAGAACACGATTCACTGAAAGAACTCGCGGACAGAAATGACATCAGAATAAAACCAGCAGACAAGGGTGGTAGTATAGTAATATGGCCCATAGAAAAGTACAAGAACGAGGCAATGAAGCAGCTCATTAGCAATGCACACTACCGAAAATTAGATTCCGACCCAACCGTGGAATAGAGCAACAGGATACGGCGTACGATAATAGATCTTTTAGCCAGCGAATTGATCACACAATCCGAGTACCGCTTCTTAATGCCTGATAATAAACAAGCAGATCGTTTCTACCTCCTTCCTAAGATCCATAAGGTTAGCACTGATGAACTACTTACTTCTGAAATACCTGGCAGACCCATAGTGTCTAACAACAACACCCCGACGGAGCCATTATCGAAGTTTCTTAATCACCATCTATCTGACATACCGCCCAACCTTCCGTCCTTTATTCAGGATACACCAAACTTTCTGCGGATTATAGAGTCTATTAACGAAATACAAACACTTTCAGATCAGGCTATTCTGGTAACGCTAGATGTCACCTCTCTATACACTGTGGGGCCTGGTCTCGCTCGACGCCATGTTGTGCGCGGAACGCCTCGCATCCCCCTCTCCCAGCTGGACGAAGCGGCGACCATTGCGGGGGAAGGGGGGGGGGGCGCCCGCTTCGCCTATGTGGTCGCCCGCTTCGCCCATAGGCTGCCATTGGGCAGCGAGAAATTCCTAGAATGTTTGCGCGTTCTGGCGGCTCTGGTTTTAGAGATTCTTGGGAGAACTTGCTGGGTCTTGGAGAGGTGCGCACGTACTTTTGTGACCCTCCGGCCGACCAGGCCATCGGTCGGATGGCGTGCCTCTGCAAGCCCCAGCGACCATGGCGGCGACCTGTGACCGACGCCCATATCTGTATGTTCTTCTATTTTCCTTTTCTGAGGGCTCGCGGTCGCGGGTGCGCTGGCCGGGGTTAGGCTCTCCTTCCTTGCATGGTTGATTTTGTGTGTTATTCTGTATTCGTGTTGTTCAGTGTCATTGTCCTTTGTTTGTGTTCGCGTGTTGTTAATCGTTATAGTTATCCTTTCTTTATATGTAATTCGACTGATTCTGCCCTGTTTTATTTGTACTATGTTAACGTTTATTATATCACCATGCACGGAGAGTTGCGCCTAACGTTCTCCTCTTTCGCCGCGTGTGACGGTTCGCGCTGCCCTGCCTCGAGTCGGGTCGCGGGCTGGCGCGCGCGGCAACGCGGCGATGCATGGCTGAGATAGCGAGCGCGCGGACGCGACGACCTCATTCTCTGCTCGTTGAGTGCTCGAACCCACTGGAGGGGGTTGCTAGCGGCGATGCCGCTGCTAACAGTAGTAATTAGAAGAAGAACCCCTACAACACGAATATACCTATCACAGAAGGAATCGAAGCGCTCTCGAAGGCAATACAGAATAGTAAACGTGCACACGCCGCTGAAGTTTACATCGCGTTACTAAAATTAGTACTTACACTTAATTACTTTGAATTTGACTCGACCAACTACCTGCAAATTTTTGGCACCAGCATGGAAACTCCTTTTGCGCCGACCTACGCCAATATCTTCATAGGGTAACTAGAAGCACAGCTTTTGGAATCATCGCCGCTAAAACCTTGCACCTACCTCCGTTACATAGACGAGATCTTTATTATTTGGGAACATGGTATAAGTGCACGAAGCCCATTTTTCGAGCATTTTAACAACTTGCATCCCAGCATTAAGTTTTCCATGCACCACTCGTCTAGTAAAATTGATTTTCTCGACACGACAGTATCCATCGAAAAAGGAAAAGTGAAGACGACGCTTTACAGAAAGCCAACGGACAGCCAGCAATATCTAGATTATAATAGTCATCACCCGCGACACTGCAAACGGGATATTTATAGGACAGGCAAGGCGCATAAGAAGGATTTTTAGCAACGACGCGGATTACGTTCACCACTTAAGCAATTTAAAGGCAACCGTAGCTGACCGAAATCACCCGCACGACGCTCTCAACAAGGCATACAATGACGCGCTTAAACTAGATATAACACCAGCACTAGAAAAAAGAGCCCCTAAAGCGCAGGCGAACCAGCTGCTAGCATTTACAACGAAATAATCCAATGTGCTTCCAAACATAAATATTATTCTTCGGAAATACTATCCAATACAAACAAGCAACGATCGCCTTAGAAAAGCACTTCCGGAAATACCGAGAGTCACCTACCGCCGTAATAGAAATTTTAAGGACCTGTTAGTACATGCCAAAGTAAACCCTCAGCGCACCGCCTGCGTAATAACTTGCTCCCGTCCCAGATGTAAGACTTGCAAGCATATTCAAAATGATCTTAAACTTAAAAGCACGGGAAGTGACTATGTCCATCATGTAAAATCAAGTTTCACTTGCATTAGTTCAAATGTTATTTGCATGTTGGAATGTTCACTCTGTCACAAGCAGTACATCGGCGAAACTGGTCAACCAATTAATGTTAGATTAAACGGGCACCGCGCGGACAGCACGAATAACCTGCCGAAGGCAGTGGCACAGCATTTCCTTATGACAGGACATGATTTCGATGAACTGAAACTCGACATACTACAAGGAAACTTCCGCTCGCCGAGGGACAGAAAATACAGGGAATCCTATCTCATATACAGGTTCAATACTCTCCAGCCTACAGGCATAAACATTTCAAAGGGAACCCTTGAGTCCATTAGATACGGTAGAGGGTTAACAAAGGCTACAAAAGGTTGAAGTATGCACAAGCTAACAAGGTTTCTCCCGGAAAGTCTGCTTTCAGGTGCGGAGCCCCCATCCAGTTCGACGAGAACAACGGCGTTAAACAGTGTAGTTACTTTTTTTAGCCACAAGATTTTGGTGAAATCCATTGTTGGTGCAGCGCAGGTGGTGTGGGGTGGAGGGGGGGACACATGCCATAGGAGCAACTTCTGTTCCGAGCGTGTGTTCCGTTTTTCGTCCTGTTTTCTAGCACTGTGCACACAATGCATTTGCAAGATGTGTACAAGGAGCGGATTCTTTGGAAGCTTTCGCTCTTGCCATTTATGTTAGTCACGCTAACACCTGTCACCCAAATACCCCTGCACCCAACGTCCCCCCCCCCTTTATTTTTTGTTCGCACGTGTTGCTCTTCTCCTCTCTTTCTGAGGACGGGGGAGAGTGTGCAAAGGCGTACATAAACGAACGCTGGAGAAGGCAGTTGCCGCCCTGACGAAGACAGGTCCGCTTGTCGAAACGTTGGCTCCCGCGACATTCCCTGTTCTAAATCGTATTTTGCGATTTGTACATCGATAAGGGCAGTGAGGAGTATTGGTCGCGTCAAACAAAAGAAACGAAGGAAAAAGCAGACAGGTGCAGAGGCACGAACCTCTCTGTCCTTGTTAGGGCAACTGTGTGCAACATGTTTTTTATCACTAAGCTATGGTACGTGACGCAGGTGCTACATTGTTCAAAGATCAACGTGCAAAGGCTACACAGAGTGTTCCCGGTCCTTATATGGGGCGCAGAGTGGGACAGGTGCAGCCGGACCAATTTTTTCAGGCGCGTGAAGGAAGGGGGTCTCGGTTTGGCGCACCTTTTTATAGGACAGTTACTAAATAGATTGCTTCTCTTCCGTGACGTCAGTGATCCTTTTGTGCGTACAGTATGCCAACTCAGATTAGGCAGCGCGTTACCGGGACTTCTTGTTACTACTGATAGCAGGCCGGTGACGCTGAGTGGCTATTCTAAAAAAGTTGTAGATAGTGTGCGTTTTCTCTAGGTTGGCTTTTCTGTGGATGATTTATCAAGTATTAGAAGAAAATACTTGTACAAAGATGTATGTGACATGGTTTTGCCAGTACCATTGTACAGGGCCATTTACAGTGGAAGACCGGGACAAAAGATTTCGCGGTGTCATCCGCGAGAAGAATATGGCAATAAGTTTCATCTCTGGTTTGTTCGCTACGGAAACCATTCGGAAGGGGAACCCCCTTTGCAGCCATGGCCCAGTTAACTATAGTGACCTTGCGCGTAGCAACCCTGAATGTACGACGGTTAAGCGCTAGAAGGCGACAATGGCTATTTAAGCCGCTTACCGCTCGAAAACGATTCGGACTTGGTCGCAGCTCAGGAGACCAAAATAGAGAGCCAGGAATTGCCGACCGAATGGTGTCCGTTTTTCGTCCTCATTTCAATGTACGTGTTTGTCACACTGTTGGCAGTTCGGGCGGCTGTGCCGTTTTCATACGTAACGACTTTGTTAGTTGCGTACAAACGGTTGAGTCGTGCCAATCTGGCCGCATTTTAGTGGTACATTTTAGTCTTTCGGGTACCAGTTACCGCGTTGGCTGTGCTTACGCACCGAACGTCGAAAGAGATCCCACAATTTTTTGAAAGGTTTCTAAGGTATCTAAACTATGAAAAAGTGCTATTACTCCTAGGCGATTTCAACTGTGTTTGTGCAGTTGAAGACCCATCCAAAAAGAGCCGTATTCATGATAAGAGCGCCGAGTTGTTATCGGAGATAGTACATGATCACGGTTTAGATGACCTGGGCAATGTTTTTTTCCAATGGTGCTCGCCCGATTTATACCCATTGTCAGCAAGATAGCCATGCAAGACTGGACAGAATCTACGTCTCAGCTGAACTTCTTGCGATGTGCACTGCGTACGATGTGAAACCTATATTTCCTTCAGTGACCGCTGTTTGGTTATTGCTGGCTTTGGCAGAGCGCAGGCGAAACCACATTTAAATTGCAACCTGTGGAAATTTAATGTCAAGCTCCTAGAGGACGATAATTTCGTAAGCGCAGTAACCGACGAACTGGAGAAGCTACACGCTTAGCAGTCAACAAATCTAACTGCTTAGTGGGAGGCGTTTAAACCAAGAGTCAAAATAGCTCCCATAGAAAGAAGTAGCATCCTCAAGCATAAGCAGAACCAAAGTGAACGTGAGCTTCGCGAGTAGCTTGAATATTTTACTTGTATGGAAAACATCCAACCTGGTGTTTTAAAGAAACAAATTAGAGACGTGAGGAGCCAACTGGAGCAACTTGATGGTCAGAAGTGTAAGGTCGCGGAATACGGACAAGAGCGGAAAAATTGTGGGTAGGCGAAAGGCCAACGAAACGGGCGTTGTCCGATGAAAAGAGATATGCGTGCCAGAAAGAAATCCGTCAAATAGCCAGTGGCAACGATATGACGTCGGATGGGAAGGTCATCGTGCGCGTCATAGCCGATCATTTTAATGATCTGCTTGGACAACAAAGGAATATTCTGGGAGGGTTTCGGGCGAAATTTTTACTGTTTATTGCCAAGGCTGGACGACGACGTTAAAGCACTTTTGGAGGAGCAGATTTCTCTACGAGAAATCGAGGACGCAATCGGCGACTTGACGCTGCGCAAGTGGCCCGGGCCCGATGGCCTAGGGGCCCCCTTCTATAAAGCTTTTAAATGTAAGATAGCTCCTGTGTTGCTTGGTGTTTGAGCTGAAGCCTATGACTGTAAGCGCCCCGCCACGGTGGTGTAGTGGCTATGGTACTCGGCTGCTGAACCGAGGGTCGCGGGATGGAATCCCGGCCGGGGCGGCTGCGTTTAGATGGAGGCGAAATCTTGAGGCCCGTAGCACTGCACGGGCCCGGGCCGGCCCGAAAGCCCGGGCCCGGGCCGGGCTCGGGCCCGGGCCTGGGTCAGGCCCGAATCAGGCCCGGGTCTCATACGTGTCAGTAATGGCGCGTGTATGCTTTGGCTTTATTGTTTTTTGGTATTTAACGTCCCGAACCTAGTCAGGCTATGTGAGACGCCATAGTGGAAGGCTCCGGGTAATTTAGACCACCTGAAGTGCATTAGCGTGCACTGAAATCTCACGATACAAGAAGTCTAGCATTTTGCCTCCATTAGTATGTTACATGTATTTTCGGGAAACTGCCTCATACATGTTCCCGCCATTATATTAAGTGAAATACGTTATTGCGTACCGTGTATCGAAAGATGTGGTAGTCAGGCAGCACTGCGAGAAGTGCGAGGCAACAGTACACTGCCCAGATTAGTGCATATGAGATGTACTCATCGATATCATATGGGAAACATTTCGAGTATGCAGCTACGCTCCCATGCCCGCCTCGCCTGCTTCCGCCTTCGTGACTCTTTAGACTTGTCAACGCGACCAGTTTAAGCGCAAGAAGAGAAGTGACTTGTCACAGGTTCGCCGATCCACGCATATGTTGCTGATTGTTGTGCTAGCAAGGCAGTTGCAAATATTTATGATTTGGCAATTAGGGAGTCAGAACTAGCATTTAACTCGGATTCTCATCACATCGAGTGTGTATTTGCTAATTCTCACGGCCACCTTTGTCTTCGTCACACTTCGTCAGTAATTCATAAGTTTCTTCATTCGTCGGAGCACAAGTGTTCACATGGCGCTCAAAAACGCGGACGCGCTCCCGAGACAGAAGTGAGCAAGCACCTAAGGAAGGTGATAATCAATATGATTTACTGCAGTACACTTTGTAAAACGCGTGTGTATTGGCACCCTTTACCGCACAAATATCTAAGGGCTCCAGATACACCCCGTGTGGACGAATTTTTCGTTCCTTCAAGCTTCCATCTGCCTTCGAACTTCTGCCGCTGTTAGATTTTAGCGGTTAAGTAACACACATCAAAACGGGAGACATGAACCCCTCCTCTAGTAAAAAAGAAACGTATGGCAGCTCGGCTGCTGTGAAACCTCAGGACGTGCATAGCACGGGCACCCAGCAATTCCCGTTCGTAGAGTTCCCACTGCTGCGTGAACCAAAGCGTCAATGACCTCAATGTTTGTGGTAAGCAAGTAGTGTTTCCCCGGCACGAGTAGAATTTGTTAGGTAGATTCACTAAGTTGGTGTGCGACATGTGCGCTACTTCTCTGCTTACTTTTATCGGCTGCGGTATCACCGTGGCGTGTTAAGTGTACCACGATCCAAAATCGTGGCGCGGGTAGCTCGGTGTGTGCGCTAACATAAGTTGATTATAGTGGGTAATACAGGTTTTGTGGAAGCTATATACAGAGGCATAGACTAAGTATTCTGTGCCGCACTTGAGATGCTTAACACCCTACATGTTGAAACAAAAGCAGAAGGGCCCAAGTTCATTCATATGATGGAACACATAACTTATTTTATTGACGGAGCTGTTGACACCTTCTGAAATGAAGCCTATACTGAAGCAACAGAATATGCGAGATGCGCGTGAAGTGTCCTTCCACGTGGGCGCTACCCCTCTCAGAAGTTTGCTTTTGCTCTACTTTCCGCCTTTTCCTGCCCATCGCAGTCACCGCTTTTTCCTTTCTGGCACACGTCGCCTCCACCGTCACAGCCGCCAGCTGCAAGACTACAACCACGACTGCGAGCCACAGACAGTCAGACTTCGCTCCCCTGTTCGCACCGAGGTCTCTGGCCCTCGGCGGCAACCAACTCTCCCGATTGCAGTCATTGCGTGGGATCACGCTCCGGACACCAGACCCGCCGCGTTCGAAGCGGCTAGTTCAGTTGGGCGCTCTAATAAGCAGTTGTTTCGGAAGCCCTTAGTCCGGTCTTGATTTAAAGTATACCACTTTCAAAGACCGAGGACGGTCAAACAAAGGCCACGAGATAGGCATCTAAAGCGAACAGCAAGGACGGTATGTCGCTCGCTAACGTGTGTGGCTTGCTTTGACAGATCTATGGCACTGCGGTGGCGGTGATTCGGCGAACAAAGGTGCCCGAGAGGACTCTCTTCTTTGCAGCA